>CP136054.1:452328477-452419758 GCA_032464435.1 Aegilops umbellulata
TGAACGCCATTGGTATATTTTATTTGAGACATTTTTTCATTTTAGTGGTCATTCAAGTTTCTGAGAATTTGCATCATGTAATGATCGTCAAAAATGTCATGATACATTATCAAGGCAAATCCCATCCGTATACTATTTGTTGATCCAAATATCCTTGACTTTTTCTCTCTCTCGGATTTTAGTTGTTAGTTGCTTACACCATGATATTAAGACCAGCCAAAGGATTGCATCTGCACGGACCAAATAAGAACACAGTGCAAGGTTGCTTTCTAAAATAACTCGTGTTCTGCTTTTACAATCTATCAAGGACATTGAACGGACAAACAATTTATTATTCTCTCTACACAGCAACAAGATCATAGTGATGTCTCGCAGTTGAAAATACATGTTGAGCGGCAACACAATACTGTGTATCCATTTTTATTTTGATGTGGACATTATTTGGTCATTGTTTGAGATGTGCATTGCATGTGCAAGTTTACTAGTTTTGCCAAAATGAAATAAGAGCACAATTGTGCCTTCTGTTTTAGTTAAAACGAATCGTTATTTTCGTATTTTACACAAAAGTCCTTGTATTTTCTTGAAATCAACTCACCGTCCGGATTTAAGTCACACCCGAACCGTTATTTTACATTTTTGAAACCCCCCTGATGTTTTAGGTAATTCATTCGCGGATCATATTTAAGTCAAACAAATGTTTTTTAAAATCATCCATATCTTTTAAACCGTAACTCCGATTTGAACATGTTATATATGAAATTTGATTAAAAAATATGTAGAATATGAATATGAGAATATTTTTACCTTTTTAGTATTTTTAAATATTATTTTGGAATATATTTGAGTCAAACCAAATGATTTTCTAAATTATATGTATCTTTTAAACCGTAACTTTGATTTTAACATATTATATATGAAATTTTATTAGAGAAATGTGTGGAATCTAAATATGATGTTAATTTTACCTGTTAAATATTTTTAAAATATTGTTATGGAAGCAAACTTATAATTTATAGTGCAAGATTTGGTTTTTTTTCATACCGGCGGCGATCCGGATTGCAAATAAACACCCCACTATAATCATATACGGAAAATAAAACATCGATAACTACACATGCATACCACTGAAAAATGCCGCAGGGAAAAACAACAGATTTCTCATCACGAGAGTGAGAGAAAACGAGTGAGAGAGAGAGGGAGAGGGAGAGAAGGAGAGGGAGGAGAGAGGGAGAGAGACGCCTTAGGATTAACCATATTCAATACACGTTTTTTGTTGTTTTATGTGAACACCGAGGCCATCACCGGCGAGGGTGGGAAGGAGGATAAGCGGCAACACAAATATGATGCCTCGTAAAAATAAAGGAGGTGGACCTATTGTGGTCTTGAGTGATGGTTGTTGAGTTAAGAGTGTGTTATGTTTTCTTTCCCGTTGCAACGCACGGGCTCTTTTGCTAGTATAAATAAATGAGATAAGAAATGGTACTCTCAAGAAAAGGTGCCGTGTTCATAATCCATCACATGGCACTTCGTCTCATGTGTTTACTATAGATATACACTCAAGAAAAGGTACCATAGATGTACACTCAAGAAAAGGTTGTGTTCATCAATCCATCAGCCAACATCTTATTTTATTCTAATAGTTTGCTTAATTCACATATTCGCATAATGCACGACCTTATTTCAGACTGGTGGGCAATTTTGTTGACACGCAAGTCGGTGGTCAAAACACGGTACGGACGGCACACTGAGGCAGCAGTAGCACCCTTTCAAGCCCCAATATTCACCTTTGGTTTTACAATCCCTAAGAACACAAAATTTCACAGTAACTTTCCTCTCATTTAATGACGAGCCTGCCATAGTTGCATTGGCAAGGCCATCTTCGTAGGTACTCTCGGGCTCAGGCCGACCTATTACATATAGGTAAATTATATGAATATCAGTCCATAATGCACAACTATATATATGTCTATATTTTTTTGATTGTGATGATATACTTACATTGTCCAACCATAAGAAGGCAGCCGATGAACAGAACAACAATCATATACACCACGCTGCTCCCCTTCATATTTCCACGAACTGTGTGATTATGAGATAGACGCAATATGAGGCAACGGACACGACCCCCTCTCGCCTCAATATATATAGAGGGTAATGCATTAACTACGAGATATGCATTAATTGCCACATTCCTTATATAGTACTACAAGCATATGCATTTGCAGATCGCACAATTACTGCATATGCATCATCTGAGTTAGATTAACGATGGAAGGCACATCAGACTACTGGAATTTTCTACCTATCAGACTAGTCTGCAGCCGTACGATAGGAAGCATGGACACCGTCCAATTCGCTAGCAGAACTTCCTGCGTGAATAGTTTGCATGCAGGATTTGGCATTAACTACAATTAATTTCTTTCCTATTTTTTCCTACTAGCAACTTCTTCCCAAATCTAGGGATAATTAATTAAGCCATTTTATTTGTTTCCAATCATGAGGACCAATGCTTCCTAATCAAAATCGTTGCTTCCCAAATATGCATATTGCTTGATACTAGCCAGGATCATTGCTTCCTAAAATTTCCTTTGCTTCCTAAGAAGTTCAGTCGTGAGGATTATTTTGTTTGATCCTTGCTTCCAAAACTTTAGTTTTGTTTATTTTTTGTTTCTGACTGTTCTTTTTAGGACCCCGATAACTGCCACACGTGTGGTGTATCGGGTGGTTGTGCCACACGTCCTGTGTGGCACGGAGACGACCCCGCCCACACGACCGCGTCCGGGCGCGCACAGCCACAGCCCGCACGTCCGGTGCAGCGCGATCGCCCCGCATGAGCACGTCCGGGCGAGCGAGCACGCGGCCCGCACGACCCGTCTCGGCCGTCGCCCCTCCCCGCCTGCGAGCCACACGCCCCGTGTGTCAGTAACCACGCGTCCTGCCGCGATTGCCATGGTCCGGACCCTCTTCAGTTGCCATGTTGCTCAACTGCAGTTGCCATGTTGCTGAACTATAGTTGCCATGTCAGACAACTACAGTTGTCATAGTTGCTCAACTGCAGTTGCCGTCTTAGGTCAAGTGCCGGATGCCATTTTTGGGCAACTGCAGTTGTTGCCATGTCGGACAACTACAGTTATCATGATTTTGGAAAACTTTAAGAGTTGCCACCTACTAACACTGGACAGTTGCCATGTAGCACAAAAAATATGGCAAAAAACATGTTGCGGGCAAAAAGAGAGTTGCCATCTGCTTACAAGCACGCTAGGGTAGTTGCCATGTATCCTGCAAAACACATGGCAACTGATGGCTTTTGGTGTGTGGGAGAGGAGACGGGAGGGCAGTTGTCATGTATCCTGCAAAACACATGGCAACTGATGGCTTTTGGTGTGTGGGAGAGGAGACGGGCATGTGGGTGACGGTGGTATCTTTAGGAGTTGCCACCTACTAACACTAGACAGTTGCCATGTAACGCTACAAAACAGACGTGGCAACAATAACATGTTCGGGGTAAAAAGAGAGTTGCCATATGCTTACAATCACAAATAGGGCAGTTGCCATGTACCTTTAAAAAACATGGCAAATGACAGCTTAGGTGTGGGAGAGTGGGTGAATGGCAGTCGTGGGAGATGGGGAACAGGAGTGGTGCGTGGCATGCGGGCGTGACAGCAGTTCCATCGCACGCCCCGACTAGCGAACGTTGGCCGCGGAGAGAAAACAGGCGTGTGGGCGAACTCCCCCACATGCCACACACACGAGTAGTCCTACGTGACACATAAAATCAACCTTTTTATGCCAAGATTCATGCAAAAGGCGTTGGACGGTGATGTAGGCGTGTGGGCGAGTTGGCTAACGCCCACGCGTGTGGGCGTTAACATTTCCGTCTTTTTATTAGTTTCAATCAAACCAATTCGGTTAAGAGTTTGCATGGAAACTGTGGAGCTTCTGTCTTGTTACAATTGTTTGGGAGAGTATTCCAGTCTTCTAGTTAGATGTTGTGTCCAGTGTATTTTGTTTGAGCACGCAAAATATGTTCCACGCGACCAGAGAATTGTTTCGAGTGTATCGGTGACGTGCATCCAACAAAACTGAAATTTATTTCCATCAAACATTTAATAAAAAAGTAGAAGTTGCTTCCGAATAAAATACAATTTGCTTCAACGGAATATCGAATTTTCTTCCATATAAGTTGCTTCGAACAATATGAATGAATTACAGGGTCAGGTTTTTGTCGTCTCGACACAATACAAATCCCACGGAGCTTCCTCGTCCAGATGGCCTAAGGATTTTTCACTCTCTTCCATACTGATTGGTGGTCCAACTTGACGATGATGGAACAAGGAAGAGTAGAACCATCGAAGCACACCTCGACGACGAAGTGGAGGACGTACATGACAAGCTAGCAAGACCAAGGAAGCACACCCGCTGGCACATTTCATTATCACTAGTGCACAAAAAAACAATAAATTTTTAGTACGTTAGCAAAGATAATTAATATGGGAATTGTGAAAACAATAAGTAGTGTGGGAGATAAGAACTTGACAGGTTAAGCACAGAATGGCAATAAGGAAATGAAGTAACCAAGGAAGGAATGATGCAAAGCATGCACAAGATATACTGGAGTATGTGATGAAACTAGAAGAATGGAGGTAATGTTCAAACTAGAATACCTCAGAAAAATAAAACAACAAGGACAGATAGGTAGAAGCATGGGTGTAATTATGCAACTTAGCTAGACAAACCATGAAGCACAAGGCCAATGTTTAAGCTACAATGGTTCCAAATAACGAAAACATTTGAAATATTCTTTAAGACACAGTATGGCAAAATGAAAAGAAAACATGAAACCGAGAACTCAACATTAGAGGCCTTGGTATGATGCATATATCATTGATAATGGATAACAAACTAAGATAGCTACCAACATGGGGATGCAGTTTTTGTGTCGCCGATGCACAAACCGAACTGATGATTTATTGATCAACTGAAGCATTTTTTTATATTGACGGAAGAAACAATCGTAATATAGAAGCACCGATGTAAGAAGCACCAAAAAAACACAATGGGTACATTAGAACTGAAGCATTTTTCTACATGACCGTAACAAAATTATTACAATGTAGAAGCACCCAGGTATGAAAATACACAATAATCTAGAGGGTGCATTATTAGTGTTAGATGGAAGCATAATTTTTTTAAAAAGAAACAAAATAAATTGCCTCCAACTATGAATGAATATTTGTGGAAGCGCCATATACATGAAGAAATCAATGTTATCTCAATAGTTATCAACTTCATTCAAAGTAATGAAGATTGAAAACTAAGGGCCTGTTCGGCAACTGCCCAGCTCCTGGCTTCTCTGAATCAGCGGGCGAAGCTGGGCCGAACAGGTCAGCTCCCAGAAGCCAGCTTCCCAGATCTAAGGCGAGTCGTAGTGCAAAAACTGGGAGCGAGTGTTTCGTGGATCCCAGAAATCGCAGAAGCTGGAGTTCGAGTTATTTACAGCGAGCTGCCACCGTGAAGTGAAAGAAAATGCTTCGTCCAGGGAAGAATAGAACGCAGCAACTACCTTCGCTCCCTAACAGGCCAGAATCTAGCTTAATGGGCCAGCCGGCTACCAGCCCAAGACTAGCCAACTGGGATCTGGGAATTCTGCTGCCGAACAGTTTTTCTGATCTACAATTTTCGTCGGGAAGCTGGAGGTGAGACCGAGAAGCCGGATTTGAGGATTTCTGGGAGCTGGGCAGTTGCCGAACAAGCCCTAAGCCGCTTATCATGCTTACTTGGCAGACAATGAAATTGCAAGCAAAACCACAGTGTAGCAAGTACAAATCATCAAATCAGGGGCGATCGATGCAATGCAATACCTTCTATTTTGAGATGGGGTGCTTCCCTTTAATAGCGGGGGAATGCTAGAATGCATAGCAGGTTCACGGGTCGGCCGATGCTACATTGGTTACCGATGCCCAGCCAACGGATAACCTGGAAAAGTATGAAACGCTGATGGGGATGGGGGGCTCGACCCCTTACGCCGGGCACCTCACCTGCAATGTCGCCCGGGTGTGGCATCGGTGGACAAGACGGTGTAGTGGGGATAGACAGGGAAAGAGAATTGGCCGGTGAGGTGGCCGTGCTGCACGACGAGGAGGGAAGATGGAGGCCTACCGATCCACCCCGGTTTATAATCTACAGATCCACAAATCGCTGTTGAGGAAGGGGGGCTCGACCCCCTATTGAGATGGCGCACCACGATCTCGTCCGGGGAACGCATCGGTGGAGTGATAGGGTGGCCAACCTGCTCGACGACGAGGAGAGAAGGAGGAGCGGGGAGGACGAACATGAGAGAAGGAGCTGTCGGGGGTGGGGGATCTGTCAAGGGGCGCGAGGCGAGCGAGCGGGGGTGAGCTCGGGGTGGAGGAAGAAACGTGTCCCGATTGAAATCTGGGAAACGCGCGGGCGTTGTGGCCGTGATTTTTTATTGGGTCTGTCTAAAACACATCTAGATGTGACATAATTATGTCACATCTAAGATGACGTCATCCTATTATTTATGGCTCTCGATCGATCCGTTTGTCCTCTTGTCGATTGTTTGTCACCCGCGCGCTTCCTCCCCTTCGGGCTCGTCATTTTCTTTGTCGCTCCAAAAGCTGGTCCTTGTTTGTTTGTTTATTTTGGGAGCTGCCCCGCGTTGCGTGCCGCGTGCCGCGCAAGGAGCCTCCGGCTGGGCCGGCCACACAATTCCACACGATGGTCGACAATGCAACGCTGGAAAACTCCAAAAAAGAAGAGCAGCCGCACGGATTCAACACAAAAACATCTTACTGTTAAGTGCCTGTAGCTTTCCGTAAAGAAAATGTTGAATGCCTCCAGCTAGCCACAGTACCTGTTGGGCACTCCTGTATTCTAATCACTGTGAAACTCTCTCAAGCGGCCGATCAAACAGTTTCAGAACTTCACCAACATTTCTTCAATTTTTTTATTTTTAATCGAGAAAAACAGTTGTCAAGAATATTTTTTTGGAATATACGAACATTCTTTTCAAACTTTCGAACATTTTCTGAAAACGTGAACATTTTTTAAAAATGCGCACTCCTTTTTTAAAAAGTTGAACAGTTTATAGAAAAGTACACATACCCCTAGTTGCGAGTCGATGGCCGGCTTGCAACTAGGGACCATCGACAAACACACACACCCCTAGTTGTGAGTCAATGGTTGGCTTGCAATTGGGGGCCACGACAAACACACACACTCTTAGTTGCAAGTCGATGATCGACATGCAACTGGAGACCCTCGATAAACACACGCGCTTCTATTTGCGATTTGATGGTGTACATGCAACTGGGGAACCTTGACAAATACATACACCCCTAGTTGCGAGTCGATGGTCGGCTTGCAACTGGGAAGTGTCGACAAACACACACACACACACACGTCCTTAGTTGCGAGTCGATGGTCGGCTTGCAACTGGAGGCCATGATAAAACACACACACACATCCCTAGTTGCAAGTCGTTGATTGACATGCAACTGGGGACCCTCGAAAAACAAAAACACACTCCCCCTAGTCGCGAGTCGATGCTCGGCTTGCAACTAGGGACCCTCGATAAACACACACACACACACACACCATTAGTTGCGAGTCGATGGTCGGCATGCAACTGGCGACTCTCGAGAAACACGCGCACTCCTAGTTGCGAGTCGATGGTTCACATGCAACTGGGGACCCTCGACACACACACACACACACACACACACACACACACACACACACATAGTTGCCAGTCATTAGCCGGCATGCAACTACGGACCCTCAAGAAACACACACACCCCTTGTTGTGAGTCGATGGTCGGGTGGAAACTGGGGGGCATGACAAAACACACAAACTTCCCTAGTTGCAAGTTGAAGGTTGACATGCAACTGGGGACCCTGGACACACGCGCGCGCGCGCACACACACACGCACGCACACACACACACACACACAAGTTGTGATTCGATGGTTGCCTTGCAATTGGGGGCCTCGCAAAAACACCCCCCCCCCCCCCTATTTGTGAGTCCATCTTTAGCTTGGAACTGGGGACCCTCGACAAACATACACTCCCCTAGCGGCGAGTCGATGGTTGACATGCAACTGGGGACCCTTGACAAACACACACATACACCCCTAGTTGCCAGTCGATGGTTGGCATGCAACTGGGGACCCTCAACAAAACACACACACCCTAGTTGCGAGTCGATGGTTGACATGCAACTAGGGACCCTTGACACACACGCACACACACACACACACACATCCTAGTTGCGAGTCGATGGTCGGCATGCAACTGGGGACACTCGAGAAACACACACACACACCCCTAGTTGCGAGTCGATGGTCGGGCTGCAACTGGGGACCCTTGAAAAGAAACACCCCTAGTCGCGAGTCGATGCTCGGCTTGCAACTAGGGACCCTCAACAAACACACACACATACACACAGACACCATTAGTTGCGAGTCGATGGTCGGCATGCAACTGACGACTCTCGACAAACACACACACTCCTAGTTGCGATTTGATGGTTGACATGCAACTAGGGACCCTCGACACACACACACACACCCTAGTTGCGAGTCTATGGTCGGCATGCAACTAGGGAACCTCAAGAAACACACACACACACACACACACACACACACACACACACACACACACCTAGTTGTGAGTCGATGGTCGGGTTGCAACCGGGGACCCTCAAATAACAAAAACACACTTCCTCTAGTCGCGAGTTGATGCTCGGCTTGCAACTGGGGACCCTCGACAAACACACACACACACCATTAGTTGCAAGTCGATGGTCAGCATGCAACTGGCTACTCTCGACAAACACACGCGCTCCTAGTTATGAGTCGATGGTTGACATGCAACTGGGAACCCTCGACACACACACACACCTAGTTGCGAGTCATTGGTTGGCATGCAACTAGGGGCCCTCAACAAACACACATACCCTAGTTGTGAGTCGGTGGTTTGGTGGCAACTAGGGGGCATGACAAACACACACACACACACACACACACACACACTCCCCTAGTTATGAGTTGAAGGTTGACATGTAACTGGGGACCCTCGACAAACACACACACACACCCTAGTTGCGACTCGATCGCCGGCTTGCAACTGGGGGGCCTCGCCAAAACACACACACCCCTAGTTGCGAGTTGATCTTTAGCTTGAAACTGGGGACCCTTGACAAACACACAGTCCCCTAGTTGCGATTCGATGGTTGACATGCAACTGGGGACCCTTGACAAACACACACATACACCCCTAGTGGTGAGTTGATGGTTGACATGCAACTGCGGACCCTCAACAAAACACACACCCCCTAGTTGCGAGTAGATTGTTGACATGCAAATAGGGCCCTCGACAAATACACACACACACACACACACACCCCTAGTTGCGAGTCTATGGTCGGCATGCAACTGGGGACCCTCCAGAAACACACACACACACACACACCTAGTTGCGTTGCGAGTCGATGGTCGGGTTGCAACACACACACACACACACACACACACACACACCTAGTTGCGAGTCGATGGTCGGGTTGCAACTGGGGGCCCTCGACAAAACACACACACCCCTAGTTGCGAGTTGATAGTCGACATGCAACTGGGGGCCACGAAAACACACACACACACACCCCTCTAGTTGCGTGTCGATGGTTGGAATGCAACTGGGGGCCCTCAACAAAACACACACACACACCCATAGTTGTGAATCGATGGTCGACATGCAACTGGGGGCCTCGGCAAACACCACCCCTAGTTGCGAGTTGATGGTCAGCATGTAACTGGGGACCCTCGACAAACACATGCACCCCGAGTTGCGAGTCATTGGTCGGCATGCAACTGGGGACCTTCGACAAACACATACACCCTTAGTTGCGAGCCAATGGTCGGCATGCAACTAGGGACCCTCGACACACACACACACACACACACACACACACACACACACACACCCTTAGTTGCGAGTCGATGATCGGCATGCAACTGAGGACCCTTGACAAACACACACACCCCTAGTTGCACGTCAAAGTGTTACAACTAGTACAAAAAAGTGTCCCCATTTTGGTTGTAGACAAAAAAATCATGAATTTTAAAAAGTACATCAAAATTAAAAACAAAAAAGAAAACAGAAAACTAAAAGGGAGAACATAAAAAACATGAATTTAGAAAAACTTCATGGGTTCGAAACAAAAAATGGAAAGGGAAGAAAAACGTAAAACTACACCCTCGGGCATTGCGTGTCGCAACTAAGTCGAGCGTGAGTTTTGTGTTGGGGTTGGGCATGCAATTGGGTTGAGCAAATTGTGTGTTAGTGTTGGAGTGCAACTACATAGGTGTATTCAGTTGGGTGCGTATGTTGAAGATGGACATACACCTAGGTCGAACGACTTGTGTGTTAGAGTTGGACAAACAACTATGTACATATACTGGGTCAAGCACGAGTTGCATGTCGAAAGTGGACATGTAACTAGATCGGGCATGAGTTGTGTGTTAATATTGAACGCGAAACTAAATAAGGGTGCGGGGAATTTGATGATAGACATGTAACTGACACCACCAAAAATAAAAAATTTAAAAAAATCATGAATTGGAAACAAATAAATTTAATAGATAAAGGAAAAAAAGCAAACAAAAAATAACGCAGCAAAAAAACAACCCGAATCAGGAGACAAACATGCATCGGCGCCGTGTATATATACAAAGCATATAATTTCAGTGAAAGAAAAAAGTAGAAGAGAAAATGTCTAAATAGCCCACAAAAGAAATTCCGGCAATAAACGAACACAACACAAATAATAGACAGAAAAATGAAGCTCGAACAAGGAAAAAATGGTCCAAGTGGACACACAGACAGACTAAAAAAAGGGACGCGCTTTTTTTGGACAAGAATAACTTTCTATGTGACACGAACATCTGAAGCACACCGTGCAGTTCAAAAAAACGAAAAAAAAGCGGCACACCCCTTCACCGGCCTGACTACAATAATGGGCCAGAAACAAAAACGGGCCCAAAAAAAGAACTACCTGCAATGCAAGGAGCGACAACGACAACAAAATACGAGATCAGAATTTTACAAGAGAATTACGACAAACAGATCCAATGGCCAGGGACTTAGATGTGACATCCTTAAATAACATCTATATGTGACTTGGCAATTCCGTTTTTTATTTCCTTATTTACAAAAGCAAAGACTACTCCCGAGCGTCAGATTTGGAGTCGATCGACGATGTTCGACTGGTCTGGCGTCGTAGTCTTATCGGACTATAGATACAAAGTGTTTCCCATTAGGGATTAATCACCAGGATTATATTGTAATCTACTAGATCAGTAACCATATACGCTAGAAGTACTTGGTAATCCGCTAGATCAGTAACCATATACGCTAGAAGTACTTGGTAATCCGCTAGATCAGGTTGAGTCATTCCTACCCATCTCTTAGGTTTGTTATGTTGGGGAACACAATAATTTCAAAAAAATTCCTACGCACACGCAAGATCATGGTGATGCATAGCAATGAGAGAGGAGAGTGTTATCTACGTACCCTCGTAGACCGTAAACGGAAGCGTTATGACAACGCGGTTGATGTAATCGTACGTCTTCACGGTCGACTGATCCTAGTACCGAAAGTACGGCACCTCCGCGATCTGCACACGTTCGGCTCGGTGACGTCCCATGAACTCACGATCCAGCAGAGTGTCGAGGGAGAGCTTCGTCAGCACGACGGCGTGATGACGGTGATGATAAAGCTACCGGGGCTTTGCCTAAGCATCTCTACGATATGACCGAGGTGGATTATGGTGGAGGGAGGCACCGCACATGACTGAAAACAATCAACTTGTGTGTTTTAGGGTGCCCCCTGCCCCCGTATATAAAGGAGCAAGGGGGAGGCCGGACGGCCTTGGGGCGCGCCAAGGACGGGGAGGAGTCCCCCTCCTAGTAGGAATAGGACTCCTCCTTTCCTAGTCCAACTAGGAGGAGGGAGGGGCAAGGAAGGAGAGGGAGAGAGGGGGGGGGGGGGGAAGAGGGGGCGCCCCCCTTGTCCAATTCAGACTTCCAAGGGGGAGGGGCATCCCTATGGCTCCTCCTCCTCTCTCTCTCTCACAAGGCCCACGTTGGCCCATTAGTTCCCCCGGGGTTCCGATAACCCCCCGGCACTCCGATAATTATCCGGTGACCCCCGGAACTCATCCGGTGTCCGAATATAGTCATCCAATATATTAATCTTTATGTCTCGACCATTTCGAGACTCCTCGTCATGTCCATGATCTCATCCGGGACTCTGAACTACCTTCGGTACATCAAAACACATAAACTCATAATACCGATCATCACTGAACGTTAAGCGTGCGGACCCTACGGGTTCGAGAACTATGTAGACATGACCGAGACACGTCTCCGGTCAGTAACCAATAGCGGAACCTGGATGTTCATATTGGCTCCCACATATTCTGCGAAGATCTTTATCGGTCAAACCGCATAACGATATACGTTGTTCCCTTTGTCATCGGTATGTTACTTGCCCGAGATTCGATCGTCGGTATCTCAATACTTAGTTCAATCTCGTTACCGACAAGTCTCTTTACTCGTTCCGTAATGCATCATCCCGCAACTAACTCATTAGTCACATTGCTTGCAAGGCTTATATTGATGTGCATTACCGAGAGGGCCCAGAGATACCTCTCTGACAATGGGAGTGACAAATCCTAATCTCGATCTATGCCAACTCAACAAACACCATCGGAGACACCTATAGAGCACCTTTATAATCACCCAGTTACGTTGTGATGTTTGGTAGCACACAAAGTATTCCTCCGGTATTCGGGAGTTGCATGATCTCATAGTCATAGGAACATGTATAAGTTATGGAGAAAGCAATAGCAACAAACTAAACAATCATTGTGCTAAGCTATCAGATGGGTCAAGTCAATCGCATCATTCTCTAATGATGTGATCCCGTTAATCAAATGACAACTCATGTCTATGGTTAGGAAACATAACCATCATTGATTCAACGAGCTAGTCAAGTAGAGACATACTAGTGACATTCTGTTTGTATATGTATTCACACATGTACTAGTTTCCGGTTAATACAATTCTAGCAAGAATAATAAACATTTATCATGATGTAAGGACATATAAATAACAACTTTATTATTGCCTCTAGGGCATATTTCCTTCAGTCTCCCACTTGCACTAGAGCCAATAATCTAGATTACATTGTAATGATTCTAACACTCATGTAGTCTTGGTGCTAATCATGTTTTGCTCGTGAGAGAGGCTTAGTCAACGGGTCTGCAACATTCAGATCCGTATGTATCTTGCAAATCTCTATGTCTCCCTCCTTGACTTGATCGCGGATGGAATTGAAGCGTCTCTTGATGTGCTTAGTTCTCTTGTGAAATCTGGATTCCTTTGCCAAGGCAATTGCACCAGTATTGTCACAAAAGATTTTCAACAGCCGCGCTATATACGCGCCGCGCTAAAAAAGTAGTGCTTCTAGCACGCGGTACCATTCTGGGCGCTCCAGCGGACGCGCAAAAACTGCGCGCGCGGCATATGTAATTCAACGCGTGGGCGGAAACGCCATTGGGCGCCGCTCATTTGTTGCGCCCGCTCCGCGCGCTGCACTCTCAAGCGCTCGCGTGCAACTCCACCTACCCATCCAGCTGCGCCGACGCCGCCACCCGCGCCACCCCATTTTTCCGACGACCGTTCCGGCGCTTCCCCGGTCTCTTCCCGCGCGGCCGCGACTTGCTCGGTCTCTCTCTAGTCAGCGCCGCCTGTCGCTGATACGTCTCCAACGTATCTATAATTTTTTATTTTTCCATGGTAGTATATTATCTGTTTTGGATGTTTATGGGCTTTATTATGCATTTTTATATTATTTTTGGGACTAACCTATTAACGCAGAGCGCAGTGCCAGTTTATGTTTTTTCCCTTGTTTTAGAGTATCGCAGAAAAGGAAAATCAAACGGAGTCCAATTGACCTGAAACTTCATGGAACTTGTTTTTGGACCACAAGAAGCCCACGGAGTATCGGAGTTGGACCAGGAGAGTCCCAGGCTGCCCACGAGGGTGGGGGCGCCCTCCTACCTCGTGGACAGCCCGAAGGTCCACCGATGTACTTCTTCCTCCCATATATACCCATATACCCTAAAAACTTTGTACAACAGAATAGATCAGGAGTTCCGCCGCCAGAAGCCTCCGTAGCCACCGAACACCAATCTAGACCCGTTCCGGCACCCTGCAGAAGGGGGAATCCCTCTCCGGTGGCAATCTTCATCATCCCGGTGCTCTCCATGACGAGGAGGGAGTAGTTCTCCCTCGGGGCTGAGGGTATGTACCGCTATGTGTTTGATCTCTCTCTCTCTCTCTCTCGTGTTCTTGGGGTGGTACGATCTTGATGTATCGCGAGCTTTGCTATTATATTTGGATCCTATGATGTTTCTCCCCCTCTACTCTCTTGTAATGGATTGAGTTTTCCCTTTGAAGTTATCTTATCGGATTGAGTCTTTAAGGATTTGAGAACACTTGATGTATGTCTTGCGTGGGATACCTGTGGTGACAATGGGGTATTCTATTGATCCACTTGATGTATGTTTTGGTGATCAACTTGCGGGTTCCGCCCATGAACCTATGCATGGGGGTTGGCACACGTTTTCGTCTTGACTCTCCAGTAGATTCTTTAGGGCACTCTTTGAAGTTCTTTGTGTTGGTTTGAATAGATGAATCTGAGATTGTGTTATGCATATCGTATAATCATACCCACGGATACTTGAGGTGACATTGGAGTATCTAAGTGACATTAGGGTTTTGGTTGATTTGTGTCTGAAGGTGTTATTCTAGTATGAACTCTATGATAGATCGAACGGAAAGAATGGCTTCATGTTATTTTACAACGGACTCTTGAATAGATCGATCATAAAGGATAACTTTGAGGTGGTTTCATACCCTACCATAATATCTTCGTTTGTTCTCCGCTATTAGTGACTTTGGAGTGACTCTTTGTTGCATGTTGAGGGATAGTTATATGATCCAATTATGTTATTATTATTGAGGGAACTTGCACTAGTGAAAGTATGAACCCTAGGCCTTGTTTCAACGCATTGTAATACCGTTTGTGCTCACTTTTATCATTAGTTACCTTGCTGTTTTTATATTTTCAGATTACAAAAACCTTTATGTACCATCCATATACCACTTGTATCACCATCTCTTCGCCGAACTAGTGCACCTATACAATTTACCATTGTATTGGGTGTGTTGGGGACACAAGAGACTCTTTGTTATTTGGTTGCAGGGTTGCTTGAGAGAGACCATCTTCATCCTACGCCTCCCACGGATTGATAAACCTTAGGTCATCCACTTGAGGGAAATTTGCTACTGTCCTACAAACCTCTGCACTTGGAGGCCCAACAACATCTACAAGAAGAAGGTTGTGTAGTAGACATCAACCTATTTTCTGGCACCGTTGCCAGGGAGGTGAGTGCTTGAAGGTATATCTTTAGATATTGCAATCGAATATTTTTGTTTCTTGTTTTAGCACTAGTTTAGTCTATAAAAGAAAACTACAAAAAATGGAATTGAGTTTGTCTCATACGATTCATATTTTTAATATCTTTTGTGAGAATGATGGAAAGGAAAATTGTGCCAAAGTGTTAGAAGAAGAATGCATTAGAATGTTTGGCACTAAATATTTGAATGATGAGCATGATTGCAATGTTGTTAGTATGAATTCCTTGAATATCCATGTTTCTAATGATATGCAAAGCCACAAGCTTGGGGAAGCTATGTTTGATGAAGATGATATTTTTTGTCCCCCAAGTTTTGATGAGCAAATTTATTATGATGAAAGCATGCCTCCTATTTATGATGATTATATTCATGAAAGTGGATTTGGAGAGGTCATGACTTTATTTTGTGATGAATCCACTATTTCGGAAGAGGTTCCAATTGATTATGAGAACAAAGTTGCTATCTATGATGATTATTGTGATGAATTGTATGCTATAAAGAATAATGATATCCATGAAACTTGTCATCATGATTTTAGTTTTCAATTGGTTTATGCCTCACATGATAGTTATTTTGTTGAGTTTGCTCCCACTACTATTCATGAGAAGTAATTTGCTTATGCGGAGAGTAATAAAAATTATGTGCTTATGCATAATTAAAATAATGCTTTATGTGATATCTATATTGTTGAATTCATTCATGATGCTACTGAAAATTATTATGAGTGAGAAACATATGCTTGTAGGAATTGCAATAATATCAAGTTTCCCCTCTATGTGCTTAAAATTTTGGAGTTATGCTTGTTCTACCTTCCTATGCAAGTTGATTCTTGTTCGCACAAGTTGTTTGCTAAAAGAATCCCTATGCATAGGAAGTGGGTTAGACTTAAATGTGCTAGTGATATTCTTCATGATGCTCTCTTTATGTTTCAATCTTTGTCTTTTATGTGAGCATCACTGAAATCATCATGCCTAGCTAGGGGCGTTAAACGATAACGCTTGTTGGGACGCAACCGAACTTTATTTTTGTTCCTTGCTTTTTGATCCTGTTTAGCAATAAATAATTTATCTAGCCTCTGTTATTATTGAGTTTTTATGTTTTAATTAGCATTTGTGCCAAGTAGAACCGTTGGGAAGACTTGGGGAAAGTCTTGTTGATCATGCTGTAAAAAACAGAAACTTTAGCGCTCACGAGATTTGCTGCCATTTTTTATTGGAGAGTTCTATTTAGTTAATTGTTTTTGCAGATGATTAATAGATAAATTCCTAACGTCCAGCAATTTATTTTAGAATTTTTGGGGTTCCAGAAGTTTGCGTTAGTTACAGATTACTACAGACTGTTCTGTTTTTGACAGATTCTGTTTTTCGTGTGTTGTTTGCTTATTTTGATGAATCTATGGCTAGTAAAATAGTTTATAAACCATAGATAAGTTGTAATACCGTAGGTTTACACCAATATAAATAAAGAATTTGTTCATTACAGTACCTTGAAGTGGTGTTTTGTTTTCTTTCGCTAACGGAGCTCACGAGATTTTCTAATTTAAGTTTTGTGTTGTGAAGTTTTCAAGTTTTGGGTAAAAGATTTAATGGATTATGGAACAAGGAGTGGCAAGAGCCTAAGCTTGGGGATGCCCATGGCACTCCAAGATAATCTAAGGACACCTAAAAGCCAAAGCTTGGGGATGCCTCGGAAGGCATCCCCTCTTTCGTCTACTTCCATCGGTAACTTTACTTGGAGCTATATTTTTATTCACCACATGATATGTGTTTTGCTTGGAGCGTCATTTTATTTTATTTAGTTTTGCTTGCTGTTTGAATAAAATACCAAAAT
Organism: Aegilops umbellulata; assembly: GCA_032464435.1. Taxonomy (NCBI): domain Eukaryota; kingdom Viridiplantae; phylum Streptophyta; class Magnoliopsida; order Poales; family Poaceae; genus Aegilops; species Aegilops umbellulata. The sequence goes on from CP136054.1 coordinate 452,345,872, forward strand.
TTTATATTCTTTAATGTTAGAGAGTCTTCGCATAGTTGCATAATTATTCGACTACTCATTGGTCTTCACTTATATCTTTCGGAGTAGTTTGTCATTTGCTCTAGTGCTTCACTTATATCTTTTTAGCACGGTGGTAGTTTTGTTTTGAAGAAATAGATGAACTCTCGTGCTTCACTTATATTATTTTGAGATTGTTTAGAACAGCATGGTGATTTGCTTTGTTATGAAACTAGTCCTAATATGATGGGCATCCAAGAGGGATATAATAAAAACTTTCATATAGAGTGCATTGAATACTAAGAGAAGTTTGATACTTGATAATTGTTCTGAGATATGGACATGGTGATATTAGAGTCGTGCTAGTTGAGTAGTTGTGAATTTGAGAAATGCTTGTGTTAAAGTTTGTGATTCCCATAGCATGCACGTATGGTGAACTGTTATGTTAAGAAGTCGGAGCATGATGTATTTATTGATTGTCTTCCTTATGAGTGGCGGTCGGGGACGAGCGATGGTCTTTTCCTACCAATCTATCCCCCTAGGAGCATGCGCGTAGTACTTTGTTTCGATAACTAATAGATTTTTGCAATAAGTATGTGGGTTCTTTATGATTAATGTTGAGTCCATGGATTATACGCACTCTCACCTTCCACCATTGCTAGCCTCTCTAGTATCGCACAACTTTCGCCGGTACCATAAACCCACCATATACCTTCCTCAAAACAGCCACCATACCTACCTATTATGGCATTTCCATAGACATTCCGAGATATATTGCCATGCAACTTTCCACCGTTCCGTTTACTATGACACGCTCCATCATTGTCATATTGCTTTGCATGATCATGTAGTTGACATTGTATTTGTGGCAAAGCCACCGTTCATAATTCTTTCATACATGTCACTCATGAGTCATTGCACATCCCGGTACACCGCCGGAGGCATTCATATAGAGTCATACTTTGTTCTAGTATCGAGTTGTAACCATTGAGTTGTAAATAAATAGAAGTGTGATGATCATCAATAATAGAGCATTGTCCCAAAAAAAGAGAGAGAAAGGCCAAAAAAAGGAAGGCCCAAAAAAAGAAAATAAAAAGGGGCAATGCCACTATCCTTTTTCCACACTTGTGCTTCAAAGTAGCACCATGATCTTCATGATAGAGAGTCTCCTATGATGTCACTTTCATATACTAGTGGGAATTTTTCATTATAGAACTTGGCTTGTATATTCCAACAATGGGCTTCCTCAAATGCCCTAGGTCTTCGTGAGCAAGCAAGTTGGATGCACACCCACTTAGTTTCTTTTGTTGAGCTTTCATGCATTTATAGCTCTAGTGCATCCGTTGCATGGCAATCCCTACTCACTCACATTGATATCTATTAATGGGCATATCCATAGCCCGTTGATACACCTAGTTGATGTAAGACTATCTTCTCATTTTTGTCTTCTCTACAACCACCATTCTATTCCACCTATAGTGCTATATCCATGGCTCACGCTCATATATTGCGTGAAGACTGAAAAAGTTTGAGAACATCAAAAGTATGAAACAATTGCTTGGCTTGTCATCGGGGTTGTACATGATTTGAATACGTTGTGTGCTGAAGATGGAGCATAGCCAGACTATATGATTTTGTAGGGATAGCTTTCTTTGGCCATGTTATTTTGAGCTGACATAATTTCTTAGTTAGTATGTGTCAATGTCAAAACCGGCGGATCTCGGGTAGGGGGTCCCGAACTGTGCGTCTAAGCGGATGGTAACAGGAGACAATGGACACGATGTTTACCCAGGTTTGGGCCCTCTCGATGGAGGTAAAACCCTACTCCTGCTTGATTAATATTGATGATATGGGTAATACAAGAGTGGATCTACCACAGATCAGAGAGGCTAAACCCTAGAAGCTAGCCTATGGTATGATTGTTGTTATGTCCTATGGACTAAACCCTCCGGTTTATATAGACACCGGAGGGGGCTAGGGTTACACAGAGTTGGTTACAAGGAAGGAGATCTACATATCCGTATTGCCAAGCTTGCCTTCCACGCCAAGGAAAGTCCCATCTGGACACGGGACGAAGTCTTCAATCTTGTATCTTCATAGTCCAACAGTCCGGTCAAAGGTTATATTCCGGCTGTCCGGATACCCCCTAATCCAGGACTCCCTCAGTAGCCCCCGAACCAGGCTTCAATGACGATGAGTCCGGCGCGCAGATTGTCTTCGGCATTGCAAGGCGGGTTCTTCTCCAAATTCCGAGCTCCTGTTAAATAGTGTCCGGCTTCTCGTAACCGTTGCGTTTCTTGGCTTCTGTGCCCAATAATGGCCATCTTCCACGTGTCAAGCGAATGTTAAAAGCCAGGGCGTTTTTACATTTACCACCCAAACCGTGTGAATGAACTGTATATTTAAAGAGACGAGGATTCTCAAATCCAAACCACACCATCCTCCCTCATCGAGCGTTCACCAGAGCACGCCTTAAAAATCCTAGCATGGCCGGTCAGCGCAGCTCCTCTTCTCGCTCCCACAGCCCCAAGCCTGGAGATTGGGAGAGGTGTTCCGTCCCGCACAGTCAATTAGTGGAGCTCCAGACCCTGGGATTTCTCCCCCCAGCGTATGTGGTCCCGGTTCGAGCCGGGCTCGCCACCTATAATGGCGGGGAGCAGGCGGAGAGCTTACCTAGCCCCTCTAAGGGAGAGCGGGTATGCCTTGTCCCGTTTTTGTTAAGGGGACTCAGATTTCCAATCCATCCGTTCCTCTGTGGGCTCCTGGAGTTCCATGGCCTCCAGCTGCATAACCTCACGCCCGGCTCCATGCTGCATATTGCGGGTTACGTAGCCCTTTGCGAGCTATTCTTGGGCTGCGAAGCTCACTTCGCATTGTGGAAGAAGTTGTTCTGCCTTGTGCCCCGTTCGCAGAGGGGGTCAATATATCAAGTGGGCGGTGCCGAAGTATGGCGCATTGTCGGGACCGGATATCCATCCGGAACCCCGAAGAAGGCGTCCGAAGACTGGCCTTCAGAATGGTTTTACATAGAGGACGTCCCCCTTACGGATCCTATTCGGATCGGCCTTCCAGAGGTCGACAATGCTCCTTTGAAGAAGCGCCTGAGCTGGCGACCAAGGATCCCTCAGGAGGAAGGTAATAGAGACGTTCTTTTACCTGATGGGCCCGATAAAGGCATTGGCTCAATCAGGACTGACCATAATCGAGGTTATGGCAGTATGCATTATGCGGGGGGTGCAGCTGCTTCAATATCGATGCCACCCCATGTGGGATTTCAGCGGGAAAGGTGACGCCACCCGCTGCTGTCGTAAGGGGACGGATTCGACCGCTGCCCTAGCGAGAATCTTCTCCGATTTGTTCAAGGGAGAAGAGGAGGAATTCCTTCGCGTCAATCCACAGGGTGAGTTTTCTTTGTACAATCCTCCGAGCTGGGTAAGTCAATACTCTTTACGCCCATCTGTCCCATATTCCCACAGTTGAATACTTTACCATGCGAATTCAACGCAGGAGCTGCGCAAGGCTATAAGGGAGATCAACAGCCCACCTCCACAACCAGAGGACCCTGAGCGGTCCCTTGACCCGACCTTCAAAGAGGATTCAGACATATCCGTGGAGCTGATCGATAGGGTGTTTTACCAATTAAGCAGCAACGAGGCCTTGGTGGGCATTGCGACCGACTACCCTGGGCTACTCCCAGCTTCGCAGGTAATGAGACCAAAGTCCCAACCTTTTGATAAGGACTCGCCTTTACATATTTCACTTACCGCATACCAACGGTGTTTTTATAGGGAAGGCCCTTGGGACGTCATGCTGATCCCGCGGCGACTAGCCAACAAGGGGCTCCAAGACCGGGCAGGCTAAAAAGGAAAGCGGTCCGGACTGAGACGCCGGCGCAGAGGTATGATGCAACACCTCAATCCATGGTATCGTCTTTAAAGACATAATAACTCCCATGCTTTCTAGGAAGAAGAATGCTCGCCGGACTATATCCAGAGAGGTCGCCAATAACGCCTCAACTAGTCGGGCTCCATGGCCGAATATGGAAGCGGAGGCGAACACGGGGCGCGCGCCCGAGGCTCCTCCGACAGAGGATGCGGATAGAATGTCCGCCACAAATTCCGAGGTGGAGAGTGCCATGAACCACAGGCATCGTCGAGCCGTTCTCCATGACGCTTGTTTCTCCCAAGAGGCATTTGACGCCTTCAACTCAGGAGACGCGTACCTCCGTGCTTCTCAAAATGGTCTAGCGAGAGCCACAGACCAGTATGTAAAGGATATATAGGTAAGAAAATTTAATGATTATATATAGTAGTAGCCCCTGAGACTTGAAATAGTTAGAATAACTTATTTAAGGATAATTTGTTATGCAGGTTCTTACAGAAAAGAATACCCAATTGTCCCATGAGCTTGAAGAGTGCAAAGCCCAATTCAGGCCGCACTAGCCGCAGAAGAGGAGTCCAAGAAGACCCCCCTCTGGTAATACTTGTTTTAAATGATAGTTACAATGTAGAGTGCGGCATATATGCAAGTCTGACAAGAGAATTGCAGATGACGCCGGAGTAAATCCGGATGAGCAACATCTCCTACGCCGGCTAAAGGCTGGCGAGAGTGTGCTTACGAGGGTTAGGCGGGAGAAGAATAATCTTCAGGACGCCAGCACCCAGCTGAGCGTGGAACTAAAGGATGTTCGCGCCCAACTGTCAGACTCCGTGAAGGAGAATCAGCGGCTTCGACGCGGCATTTTCAGTAAGTGCTCTAACGAACTTTTAAGAAGAGTTCGGCGAAGAGGCCAACTAACAGAGTTATGTCTACAGGTATGCTAACAGGTCGTCCCGCGGATGAAATGCCCGGGTCTGCGGGTGATCTTCTACCCGAGCTCTCACAACTGCACGAATGAGCTCGGCAGGTGATGCAAGGCATTGCCCAGGCCTTATGGCCATCTGTCTCCGTGCCCGGAGGCTTTGGGGAGCTTACGGAGAAGCTGAAGGGAGCACGGCGGCGCTTCTGATTATGGAAGATATCGTCCTGCCGTCAAGGTGCCAGGGAAGCTTGGGCTATGGTGAAGACGCGGTATACCAAGGCTGACCCAAACCACATGGCCGAGGTCGGACCTGTGGGGCCCGATGGGAAAGAGATCCCTGTTAGCCTAGTGTACGGGCAAGTAGAGTTGGCCGCAAAGTATTCCCAACAGGATTGTAAGCTAGACAGCCTGTTGGATGGTATAGAAGAAGAATTTAGTCAGTCAAAGTGACTATGTAATTGAATTGACATGTATAATGCCTTCTAGCCGGATTGTAGATCATTTGTCATGGCGGACCTTTTCGCTTCGACCTCTGGACCCGATAGTCCGGAGTGTATCCGAATACCCTCTCGGTTATGTAAGAACCGGGGCATGCGTGGAAACCAGGCGTAGGGGTCATTAGTGCTTGAATAGACAAGTGCCCAACTAGTTATGTTATATTACATGGTTAGTAAGAAACATCTTCCAGGGAGAATAGTTCCGTTAGGGGTTCCTTTCCCTGGGTATGCATGCCCTAAAGTGCATGTCCGGACTGTGGAAAAAGTCGCAGAAAAAACATCTGGGGGCACATATGGAAAATAAACAAGTAAAAGATCATCTTTTGTTCACCGACCAAATATTCCCTTAAGAACGCTAGCTTTCGGCTTCACCCAGTCTGAGGTACACATCCGGCTGTCCCGGCAGTAACAATCGCAGAGGTGCTCCCCTTATGCCCTAGCCGAATTAACGGCAACGTAGGGCATAAATACAAGAGCCAGGCAACCCAGCTTGGCCAAAACTTAAGTCATATCGATGCATATAATGGCGACGAAAAGGTACATGCAGAAGCAGGACACATGTGCTGGGCACGCAGCCCGGATAAATAAATAAGCTTCTGTGTAAGAAGCCCCCAGGTATAGTGAGCGCATCTAGCACGTCAACGGTGTGCCGGCAAGGCACGAGTTAGCCCTTAAAGGCATCATAAAAGATAAAAGAAGAAGGAGAGAAAGGACTATAATGCATATCGGAAAAATGAACAGAGGAAGGAGACGAACACAGAGTCCGGCGCTAGGCGTAGAATCTTTGGAGTCTTGCTGCGTTCCATGGATTATCTGATGCATCCCGTAGAAGGTACACTCCGCCGGTCAGAACTTGGTCAATGATGAAGGGACCCTCCCATTTGGGCTCTAGTTTGGTATTTTTATTCTCCGGTAGGCGTAGAACTAGTTCACCAACGTTATAAGTTTTGGCCCGTACTTCTCTGATTTGGTATCTTCGAGCCTGTTGCTGATAGAATGCGGAACGGGCTTTTGCCACGTCGCGCTCCTCCTCCAGGGTGTCTAGATTGTCCTGCCGATCGAGCTCGTCTTCTCTTTCTTCGTACATGCGCACTCGAGGTGAGTCATGAATTATGTCGCAGGGCAGAACCGCCTCTACGCCGTACACCATAAAAAGGGGGTGTATCCGGTAGTACGATTCGGCGTGGTCCGCAACCCCTAGAGTACAGAGTCGAGCTCCTCTACCTAGTGCATGTTAGATTCCTTTAGGGACCGCACTAATCTGGGTTTGATGCCGCTCATGATAAGACCATTTGCTCGCTCGACTTGACCGTTAGTTTGCGGGTGATAGATGGAAGCATAATCGAGCTTAATGCCCATGTTTTTGCACCAGAGTTTTACCTCGTCGGCATTGAAGTTCGTGCCGTTACCAATGATGATGCTATGGGGGGCGCCATAATGGTGTACGACCCCAGATATGAAGTCTATCACCGGTCCGGATTCGGCCGTTTTAACAGGTTTGGCTTCTATCCATTTGGTGAATTTATCCACCATGACCAGCAAGTATTTTTGCTTGTGGGTTCCTCCTCTAAGAGGTCCAACCATGTCAAGCCCCCAGACCGCAAAGGGCCAGGTAATGGGGATTGTGTGGAGGGCGGTGTGTGGCATATGGCTTTGGTTTGCAAAGAGCTGACAACCGACGCAACGTTGGACCAAGTCCTGTGCATCTGCCCGGGCCGTTGGCCAGTAAAAACCTGTATGGAAGGCCTTGCTTACTAGTGCCCGGGCTGCGACATGGTGGCCACCGAGTCCAGCATGAATTTTTGCCAGAAGCTTCCACCCTTCCTCTTCCTCATGGACCCTATAGGCTTTTCTTATAAAGCTCTCCCTCATGGACCCTATAGGCTTTAGATCGCCGCACTATGCAGCGTGCCTCATTTTGGTCCTCGGGGAGTTTCTGCCTAGTTAAGTAGGTCAGGAATGGTTCGGTCCACGGGGCGATGATGGCCATTATTACGTGGGCTGAAGGTGTTATTTCGGTGGCAGAGCCTCCGATTATGTCAGAGTGTTCGGTATCGGGCGTTGTGGTCGGGTCCGGACTATTGTTACCAGTGTCTCCTTCCCATACCACGGATGGCTTAAATAGCCTTTCCAAAAAGATGTTAGGGGGGACCGCGTCGCGTTTTGCGCCGATTCGTGCGAGGACGTCTGCCGCCTGATTGTTTTCCCGAGCCACATGGTGGAATTCGAGCCCCTCAAACCGAGCTGACATTTTGAGGACGGCATTGCGATAGGCCGCCATTTTCAGATCCTTGGCATCAAAGTCTCCATTTATTTGGGATATTGCGAGGTTCGAATCCCCCCGCACCTCCAGGCGTTGAATGCCCATGGATACTGCCAACCGGAGACCATGTAAAAGGGCCTCGTATTCGGCTGCGTTGTTGGAGTCTGTATACATTCTCTGGAGTATGTATTGAAATGTATCTCCGGTTGGGGATGTCAGAACGACGCCAGCCCCCAGACTAGTCAGCATTTTGGAGCCGTCGAAGTGCATGATCCAGTTGGAATATGCGCTGTACTCTTTAGGGAGTTCGGCTTCTGTCCATTCGGTGACGAAGTCGGCCAATACTTGCGACTTGATGGCTCGCCGCGGCTTGTAAGTTATGTCGAACGGGAGGAGCTCAATGGCCCATTTGGCAATCCAGCCCGTGGCGTCGCGGTTGTTTATAATATCATTAAGTGGTACTTCCGAGGCTACTGTTATTGAACACTCTTGAAAGTAGTGTCACAGCTTCCTGGATGCCATGAATACCGCATATGCTATCTTTTCATAATGCGGGTATCGTGACTTGCATGGAGTAAGGACAGTGGATACATAATAGACCAACTTTTGCAGGGGGAATTTGTGTCCGTCCGTTTCTCATTCGATGACGAGCACTGCGCTCACAACTTGATGGGTTGCCCCGATATATAATAGCATAGGTTCGCGAATGTTTGGCGCTGCCAGTATTGGGTTGGTTGCTAGTATGGCCTTTATTTCTTCCAATCCGGCTGTGGCAGCATCCGTCCACTCGAAATGTTCGGTGCGCCGTAGGAGGCAGTACAAGGGTAATGCATTTTCTCCCAGGTGGGAGATAAAGCGGCTTAGAGCCGCCACACATCCGGTTAATTTCTGGATTTGTTTGAGGTCAGTTGGGATATCCAACTGTGACAGAGCTCGGATCTTGGCCGCATTTGCTTCAATTCCTCTACTGGATACAATGAAGCGTAGGAGCTTTCCAGCTGGTACACCGAAAACGCATTTTTCCGGGTTGAGCTTGATGTCGTATGTTCGGAGGTTGTCGAATGTGAGCCTCAACTCGTCTATTAGAGAGTCGACGTGCTTAGTTTTGACGACCACATCATCTACGTATGCCTCCACTGTTTTGCCGATCTGGTTCGCCAGACATGTCTGAATCATGTGCTGATATGTTGCGCCGGCGTTTTTGAGCCCAAAAGGCATTGTGTTGAAGCAGAAGGGGCCGTATGGTGTGATGAATACCATTGCGGCTTGGTCGGGCTCCGCCATCTTAATTTGGTGGTAGCCGGAGTATGCGTCGAGGAAACACAATGAGTCGTGTCCTGCGGTAGCATCGATAATTTGATCAATGCGGGGGAGGGGGAAGGGATCCTTTGGGCAAGCCTTGTTGAGGTCCTTGAAATCGACGCACAGGCGCCAGGATTTATCCTTCTTTGGTACCATCACCAGGTTTGCTAGCCAGTCCGGGTGTTTTATTTCTCTAATGAATACGGCCTCCAATAACTTGGCTAGTTCCTCTCCCATAGCTTGCCTCTTAGGTTCGGAGAAATGCCGAAGAGCCTGTTTGACAGGCTTAAATCCCTTTAGAATATTGAGGCTATGCTCGACCAGCCTGCGTGGGATTCCTGGCATATCTGAAGGATGCCAGGCAAAAATGTCCCAGTTTTCGCGCAGGAATTCTCGTAGTGCGGTGTCTACGGCGGGGTTTAACTGTGCCCCGATGGAGGCTGTTTTTGTGGGGTCCGTTGGATGGACTTGGAATTTGACTATTTCGTCTGCTGGTTTAAAGGAGGTGGACTTGGATCTCTTATCGAGTATCACATCGTCTCTGTTTACCGTGGAGCGCAGCGCAGTTAGTTCCTCGACCGCTAGGGCTTCGGATAATGCCTCGAGGGCCAGTGCGGCTGTCTTGTTTTCGGCGCGAAGTGCTGTGTCCGGATCACTAGCAAGAGTGATGATTCCATTGGGCCCGGGCATTTTTAGCTTCATGTACCCGTAATGGGGTATGGCTTGGAAGATCATGAATGCCTCCCGCCCTAGAAGGGCGTGGTATCCGCTACTGAACGAGGCCACTTGGAACGTAATCTCTTCTGACCTGTAATTCTCCGGCGTGCCAAACACCACATCTAGTGTGATTTTGCCTGTACAACGCGCTTCCCGACTGGGGATTATTCCTCTAAAGGTTGTGCTTCTTCGCTCGATGCGGTTCCAGTCTATTTCCATTTTTTGAAGGGTTTCCTCATTGTCAGGACCCCGATTCCAAGTCACATCGATCTAGCCGGTAACACCTCATATCACTTTGCGGCCTCACGCACGGTATTCCCACGGGTGTCGCCTTACCATGGCCCGGGACCGTTTGCGCCTTTTGGCTCACGTATATGATAGTGTCACTAGCATCCATACGACAGAGAACCCGGGCCGACATGACTAGTCGTGAACCCAAGGTGGCACTAACTTACGGGGACAGGCATACATGAATCAACATCGAGCATGCCGGTCAGCAGCGTGTGAATCCGGGCTGTAGCACTGGGCTAATAGGACTCCGCGAACCCGGGCTGTAGCAGGCTAGGCAGGACTCCGGATGTCACCGCATGACATTTCCCTGAAGGGACAGACACAGGAACAAAGTGAATCACATGCCGGCCAGTCAAGCGTTCCGGAGCAGTAGTGCTGGGCTAGCAGGACTCCGGTGAACCGGGCTATAGCGGACTACTATGGCTCATGGAAGCACAAGACTACATTTCCCCACAAGATAGGCTACCAAGGATAAACAACTAGGTTGTCGGATCCCACACATACCAAGCATTTCAATCATACACACAATATGCTCAATATGTGTAAATACAACATGGCATCACAACATAACTCTACGACTCATGTATTTATTCATTAGGCTCCGAGGAGCGAGATATTACAAACATGGGTCTCATGACCCAACATTCAGAGCATACAAGTCAAAGCACACACGGAAGCTTAACATGTCTGAGTACAGACATCTACAAATGAAAAAGGCTGAGAAGCCTGACTATCTACTAGATCCTGCCGAGGGCACAAGATCGTAGCTGAGGTAACAAGCTAAACATCGAAGTCCACGCGGAACTACTAGCGAGACTGATGTCTCTCTGCAAAACATAAAATAGGCAAACGTGAGTACAAATGTACCCAGCAAGACTTACATCAGAACTAGCTACATATGCATCAGTATCAAAAAAGGGGGGGGTGGAGTTTGACTGCAGCAAGCCACCTTTGACTCAGTGGCTATCCTGAACGACGACTGCAAGTAACTCTTTTGAGGTGGCGCACACGAATCCACATATTCACCATATCAATACACCACTATGGATCCGCTCCTGTCTCCCCACGAGAAGGCCATCCATAGCACTCACGCTTATCTTGCGCATTTTAGAGTATCCACTTTCACTTGTCTATGAACTGTTATAGGCAACCCAGAAGTCCTTTACCGCGGACACGGCTATTCGAATAGATGATGTTAACCCTGCAGGGGTGTACTTCTTCACACACGTTCTCCGCACTTATCGCCATTTACACGACATGTACTCAGCAACCTTCAAGCGGAAGCCCAGCGAGGGTGTCGGCCATGACCTGACTAACCACACAAGTCTCTAGTCCAGGTTTATCGCCTATTCGGGTTCCATCTGCAAGGAGATCCGGCCGGGGTGTCGCTCACGGCCCCAAACAATGTGCACAGGGTTCCAAGCCCACCAAACGGGCGACGCTTGGTCTACCCAGCCACGGTGCCTAGTCTGTCCCAAGCCCACCGGTACCGGGTGCCACTTGGTGGACTACTAACACTACCTACAAACACCAGAAACTATTTGCAACTCCTGGACAGAGATCAAGTTGATTAATAAGTTGAGAGGGGTCGAGTAACCGGAACCCAATGTGTGGTAGTAACTGTTCATGGATCACAAACACAGAACTCAATTCTTGAAGACGGTTTCAATGAGACAACCCACCATGTACTCCTACATGGCCTCTCACCGCTACCTTTACCAAATCGTGTTCACACACTTAGCTCTCAACAGTAGGACATGTTCCCCACATTCCAATTCATCCCCGATGAATCAGACCTGACTCAACTCTAAGCAATAGCAGGCATGACAAACAAGCATGAATGAGTAGGCACATCAGGGCTCAAACAACTCCTACTCATGTTAGTGGGTTTCATCTATTTACTGTGGCAAAGACAGGTCATGTAGAGGAAAGGGGGTCAACTACCGCAACATGTAACAGTTGAATCGTTGTTGTCCTAATGCAATAAAAGAGAGCAGGAGCGAGAGAGTGGGATTGTATCGGAATGAACAAGGGGGTTTTGCTTGCCTGGCACTTCTGAAGATAGTATAGTTCTTCATCGGTGTCATCGAACTCATAGTCGGAAGCACGTCTATCGAGAGGGGTCAAATACCGGCAACGGAGAAGGAAAACACAATCAATGCAGTGCACAATATGATGCATGATCATGATGTGTCAATATGCTATGTTTTGAGCTAATGCATCTAGCAACATGTTAAATGGAGTTGGTTTGAACCCTAGGTTCAAATTCAAACTCCATATGTGAGAGTTTAAATGCCATTTATATGATTTGGCCTAAACAGCAGCCATAAGTTGTTCTAACATGCATGAAAATGGTACAGATGGATATATTGGATTATTTTGATCATTTTTCATATATAATTTGTTTGATTTGGAGCTATGGTTGATTTTCTATGATTTTTAGAAGTTTTGGCTATTTTCTGGAATTTCCTGTATTAGATTTAATCCAGAAAATCCTTTACAGCATCAGCATGACGTCGGTGTGACGTCAGCAAGTCAACAGGGGCTGGTCCCGATCAAACCTGACCAGTGGGGTCCACTGGTCAGTGACCCAGTTCATCCTAGGGTCAATGACAGGTGGGTCCGGTCAACAGACACGTCAGCACAGTCAACTCTGACTTGTGGGGCCACTGTGATTAGTTAAAACTAATCAGAAACTAAACTATGGTTAATTAAGGCGTGGGGCCCATATGTAAGTGGGTCAGGGGGTTAATTAGCAGGGTCATTAGTGGCTAATGATGGGCCACGTTGACATCGCCGGAGTTCGGCCGGCGGCGACCAAAACGGACGACGGAGACGCTGCGGGAAGGCGCTACAGGGGACGGTTTCGAGCGCGGTTTGCGGCTATGGGTTGCTGGCAGTGCGGCGCGTCCGGTGCTGGCCGCGTGGTGTGCTGGGGGTGTGTGTAGCAGCGGCGGCGTCGAGTCAGGCGGCCGCCGAAGTTCGGGCATCCATGCTTTAGGCGTTACGGGGCACGGAGGGCGCGGCCGATGGGCTCTACGGGTTGCTGGGATCACCAGGAATACGCGGAGGCAACGAGCGCAGGTGGCGGAGCTCGGGAGCACGAAGCTCACTGTCCATGGCGGCGGCCGAAGCTCGGGTTCATGGTGACGGCAACCAGCGAAAGGGGAAGGAGGGGGTCAGCAACGGGGAAGGATCAGGAGTTAACAGCGAATCCAGAAAAGGCAACGGCGAGGTCGGGGAGGGTCTGGAGCTCGCGAATCCATGGCGAGGTTGCCGACGGCCGGAGGATGAAGATGAGGTCGGGGATGACGCTGAAGGGCGCTTCCGCTCGCGTGGCTTGGTGGAGACGGCGTAGAGGTCAACAGCGGAGCTTCTTGGTGCGTCGGGGAGGCGTGTGGAGGCAGGTGGCCGTGGTGGTGCTCGTCGGCGCGGCGCGAGGCGCTCGGTGGCTGCGCGCGCAAATACTAGGGAGAGAGAGAGGAACCAGGGAGAGAGGGGAAGAGGCAGAGGGGTCCGTGGCAGCTCCGCGACGTGACTAGAGAGCTGGGGAGGCAGGCAGGCTGCTGACGGCGTGGCGCGCTCGTGCGGGGGCGTGCTCCGCTTCTCCTCTGCCTTCTGGCAAGAGGAGGGGGATGACTGGCAGCGGTGGTGGGCTGGGCCAGCTCCTGGGCTGCACAGTGCTAGGCCGGCTCGGCGCCAGGTAAGCCCAGGTGAGGTTTCTCTCCTCTCTGCCTTTCTGGTTTTGTTTTCTATTTTCTTTGTATGTTTTGATTTAGTAAAAATACTAAACCATTTGATAAAATGCTGAAAATAATTGTGGGCACTTGTTAAATTATTTCCAACAGCCCTCAAGTACTTTCATAATTATTTGGACATGTAAAAATATTTATAGTATCTTAATGTACAAATGCAAATATTTAGGGATTAATTCAATAATCCAGAAATAACCTAGAAATATGTTCATCATTTTGCCAGAGGTTCTAGACCAATTCAAAAGTGATGAACTTTTCCAAAGGCATTTTGGGTTCATTGAAAATGATTTTTATTTGAACCTAGTTGGATTCATTTGTGCTAGGGTTTGGATCAATCCCCATTTCAAGTTTAAATGCAATTTAAACATGATGCAACACATGACTAGCTAGCCCGGAGCATACCAGAACTAGGGATGTGACAACTCACCCCCACTAAACAAGAATCTCGTCCCGAGATTCAAGACGGGAGGTAAGAAGACACTGGGGACACAAAGCTAACACGACCTTCACGATCCGACTGTCCTCCTCGAAGATGTTGATTTATTGGTTTTAATTGATCTTGACATCTTTGCTTTCGAGATCTTCATCCAACACGATGACGATAGGAAGAAACTCTATAAAAACGATCTTCTCAAAGATCGGGTAACTCAAGATCAACTCATGGAGCGAGATGTTGAAACATCTCTTGAGCTGATACACAAAACACATATCGAGAGGAAGGGAAGAAACAATTGACGAAGGTTTAATTTGGTAGGCAACAGTTCCACGCTTGAGTAAGATGGTGCATAGGTTTCAAAGTGGCGAGGAAGTATTTGCCTTGATTCCATAACGTGACACATTAGGGAAGGTGACTCGTAGAATTATTCCCTTAAGTGGCAAAAGAATTACTTTTGATACAAAGATCATTGCAGCTCTTTATACCAGCCTAAGGCAATCACAAACGATCGTGTGAAGGAGCTTGAAGAAATGGCATACTCATACTAGAATGGATGATGTGGACTACCTTGTTGAAGACAACACAATGGATGATTTTTTCTTATCATCGGAAATGGATGGGACTCATGGTAAGTCCACTTTTGAAGATGATCCTAGACATTAATTACAGAGAAGGCAGACCATAGAAAAATGGCACAATGGCGGTGCAAGCTGGGAACAAAATGCAAATGCTAGGAATGTTCCAACCATCATATCTGCCTGAGATTCAGATCTGGTTGGTAACAGAATATTTCAGACGTCATTTCTGGAAAAGAAAGTTTGCAACACAAACCGATGAGATAACGTTGCGAGATTCTCAGGAAATGAACTACGATAGCAAGCTCCAAAATATGAGTTGGTTCTGCTACATACATGTGAACACGTTGTCCAAGACAAGCATGACCACATAGTAGTCTTACAACGAAACACTACCGAGTTCTGATTGGGAACCATCATTGCGGAGAGCAAAGTCATGTGCATGTACCTTTGGGTCCTTAAGGGTTAGCACTCAAGAACTTCTTTTCCTTGAACAAATCAATCAGTGGCTTGGTGTGCTAGGGAATACATATGGAGTGGAGGTAATTAATCTTGCAAACCATAGAATACATTCGCACATGCATAACTGACTTGGGATGGTACCAGAGGAAACAAAAACAATCTTCCTCGAACTCACGGCGTCAACTTGCACCAAATGCACATGAATTAGGGGAAGTCACTTCTTCCATGCAAGCACAAGCTTCATGAACGGAACACGAAGGCATTGCTTACAAAATTTTCAACACTTGATTGATGTTCAACATGAATCATGGGGGAGACAAAATGCTGCTGATGGGCTCAACAGCAACTCATGAGAATTTCCATATCACTGGACTTCCACCATCATGTGAACACGGTGATAGCATTGGTCAGACCAAAGATGTAATGGTGTATGCTCGAGGGATCAACCACGAGTAAGACAACATTACGAACATCGTTGGTTCCGATTTGACTTGACGATAGCCCATACTCAAATCAAAGTTTTGACAAGGTAATAGATCCAACATTTGATCACGAGGACTAATCGATGGAGGTATCATCTTTCTTCAACACACACACGCACACAAAAAGATATCCCTTAACATGAACTAAGTCAGACAAGCTTTTATCTTCCAACTCTCCAAGTTGTTGTTTGGCTTAACCAACTAGCTCAGGGGTATCCCACACAGATTCTTGGAGAATGGGTGGTTTGGAGGAAAACCAACATGATCACAAACTCAACATAGCGGTCAGGTGACAACCTGGTAATACTTCCGAGAAGATATTCGGAACATCACGAACCACCGATATGTTACTAAGCTCGAGAACAATCTTACTTTTCAAAGCAAGACGATATGATCAAATAAGCAAGGGATTGAATAATCCTAACTCATTGATCGAAGAGTGCACCGGAAATAAGAACTAGGTAGCACGATCAGTCTTAGAATGATAATTCAATAACCAGCACGCTAAGAATGAGAGTATTGTCCATTAACTACCAAGCAACAGAGTTGCTAGGAGTATCGATTTCACACATCACGATTCACTTGTCCGCGTTACTGTTACAATAACACGGAACCGAGGAATGAATAATGATGGCGAGAAGTATCACTGTATCAAGAGTTCATAGGATGGTGTGCAATTCCCATGATAATCTTAATATAAAGATGGTAATACTCCCAGATAGAACAGAACAAAAGCTGGATTAACATTTGATCTGTGGAACACAACTGCTTTGACCCAATCCTGGATATGGATGAGGTACTGGAGTTTGTTTCTCCTAGTCATTCTAGAATAGAATGGCTTGACAGACCACAAGAGTAATAGGTATTGATGAACGAATACACACACACTCTTGACTATCAATTGATAGACGAGGGTCAGAACACAACAAAAAAGGGAAAACTCAAGGAACATATAACTTTCTGAGTTGTGGATGCATCGATTAGTATGTCGAACCAAGTTCAACATATTTTTTCCAGATAATCCATGCAGAAAGGTAGGACTGGCAGAGTCACAATATAGAATGGGGAACTCATCGAGGGCCCTCCTGTTGTGATCTTTTGATCCAACAAACTTCTGCCATAAGTGGTTCATAGTACTTGGGAGAAGGAAATACCACGGACCTCGAGGACAAATGCAAAGGTTACTAATATCCTAAAGGAACTAGCAAGACTATCAACATGAGGTAAGTGGGGTGAATCTCGGGTTCAAGAACCCAGGAATAGAATACCTACTACTAAATGGCATCACGGGATGCTTTCGAGAATGGTGGCCAGAATCATCACACTGGGAACACAAAACATGGCTAGATTACTAGGTGACTCCCTAAAACACCTAGGGTCATAATAATAGCTCCAACATATATGCCGAGGCAACAGAGTAATTCAACTCAACGATTAGTGTGGTTGAACTGGCCCAAATGGACATCAGGAACATGGAGGAATGATTGCAAGTGCATCAGACTATCTAGAAACCTGGGATGACTCGGACAGCATAACGGCTGTAAATGCTCAAAAATATTTGAGACATCCTGCAAAATAGTGGCATGACCACTCAACATCACAATATCAAGGTTCTGAGGCCAGCTCTGAACATACAGAAGTAATAGAAACTGAACTGAGACTTGAATCCATCAATCCTACAAGTCTACGGATTAGTAACACGTGATCCTGATAGAAAGATGAGAAGCCTAGTTCTTAAGCCCCGTAGAAGAGAAGAGGGTGACTCATATCAGAGGGCATGAGGTATAAGGAGTAAAAAGAGCCTTACGTTCCATCCCACAATCAATTCCCTTATATAACTAAAGCATTTCTACACTCAACTTCGACCAGTTTGGCTTGGTAATCCTACAGGCAGTCAGGCTCTGATACCAAAGCTGTCAGGACCCCGATTCCAAGTCACATCAATCTAGCCGGTAACACCTCATATCACTTTGCGGCCTCACGCACGGTATTCCCACGGGTGTCGCCTTACCATAGCCCGGGACCGTTTGCGCCTTTTGGCTCACGTATATGATAGTGTCGCTAGCATCCATATGACAGAGAACCCGGGCCGACATGACTAGTCGTGAAACCAAAGTGGCACTAACTTACGGGGACAGGCATACATGAATCAACATCGAGCATGTCGGTCAGCAGCGTGGGAATCCGGGTTGTAGCACTGGGCTAACAGGACCCCGGGAACCCGGGCTGTAGCAGGCCAGGCAGGACTACGGATGTCACCGCGTGACATTTCCCCGAAGGGACAGACACAGGAACGAAGTGAATCACATGCCGGCCAGTCAAGTGTTCCAGAGCAGTAGTGCTAGGCTAGCAGGACTCCGGTGAACTGGGCTGTAGCGGACTACTATGGCTCATGGAAGCACAAGACTACATTTCCCCACAAGATAGGCTACCAAGGATAAACAACTAGGTTGTCGGATCCCACACATACCAAGCATTTCAATCATACACACAATATGCTCAATATGTGTAAATACAACATGGCATCACAACATAACTCTACAACTCAAGTATTTATTCATTAGGCTCCGAGGAGCGAGATATTACAAACATGGGTCTCATGACCCAACATTCAGAGCAAACAAGTCAAAGCACACGCGGAAGCTTAACATGTCTGAGTACAGACATCTACAAATGAAAAAGGATGAGAAGCCTGACTATCTACTAGATCCTGCCGAGGGCACAAGATCGTAGCTGAGGTAACAAGCTAAACGTCGAAGTCCATGCGGAACTACTAGCGAGACTGACGTCTCTCTGCAAAACATAAAATAGGCAAATGTGAGTACAAATGTACCCAGCAAGACTTACATCAGAACTAGCTACATATGCATCAGTATCAAAAAAGGGGGTGGTGGAGTTTGACTGCAGCAAGCCAGCTTTGACTCAGTGGCTATCCTGAACTACGATTGCAAGTAACTCTTTTGAGGTGGCGCACACGAGTCCACATATTCACCATATCAATACACCACTATGGATCCGCTCCCGTCTCACCACGAGAAGGCCATCCATAGCACTTAGGCTTATCTTGCGCATTTTAGAGTATCCACTTTCACTTGTCTATGAACTGTTATAGGCAACCCAGAAGTCCTTTATCGCGGACACGGCTATTCGAATAGATGATGTTAACCCTGCAGGGGTGTACTTCTTCACACACGCTCTCACCACTTATTGCCGTTTACACGACATGTACTCGACAACCTTCAAGCGGAAGCCCAGCGAGGGTGTCGGCCACCACCTGACTAACCACACAAGTCTCTAGTCCAGGTTTATCACCTATTCGGGTTCCATCCGCAAGGAGATCCGGCCGGGGTTTCGCTCACGGCCCCAAACGATGTGTACAGGGTTCCAAGCCCACCAAACGGGCGGCGCTTGGTTTACCTAGCCACGGTGCCTAGTCTGTCCCAAGCCCACCTATATCGGGTGCCACTTGGTAGACTACTAACACTACCTACAAACACCAGAAACTATTTGCAACTCCAGGACAGAGATCAAGTTGATTAATAAGTTGAGAGGGGTCGAGTTACCGGAACCCAATGTGTGGTAGTAACTGTTCATGGATCACAAACATAGAACTCAGTTCCTGAGGACGGTTTCAATGAGACAACCCACCATGTACTCCTACATGGCCTCTCACCGCTACCTTTACCAAATCATGTTCACACACTTAGCTCTCAACAGTAGGACATGTTCCCCACATTCCAATTCATCCCCGATGAATCTGACCTGACTCAACTCTAAGCAATAACAGGCATGACAAACAAACATGAATGAGTAGGCACATCAGAGCTCAAACAACTCCTACTCATGCTAGTGGGTTTCATCTATTTACTGTGGCAAAGACAGGTCATGCAGAGGAAAGGGGGTCAACTGCCGCAGCATGTAACAGTTGAATCGTTGTTGTCCTAATGCAGTAAAAGAGAGAAGGAGCAAGAGAGTGGGATTGTATCGGAATGAACAAGGGGGTTTTGCTTGCCTGGCACTTCTGAAGATAGTATAGTTCTTCATCGGTGTCATCGAACTCATCGTCGGAAGCACGTCTATCGAGAGGGGACAAATACCGGCAACAGAGAAGGAAAACACAATCAATGCAGTGCACAATATGATGCATGATCATGACATGTCAATATGCTATGTTTTGAGCTAATGCATCTAGCAACATGTTAAATGGAGTTGGTTTGAACCCTAGGTTCAAATTCAAACTCCATATGTGAGAGTTTAAATGCCATTTATATGATTTGGCCTAAACAACAGCCATAAGTTGTTCTAACATGCATGAAAATGGTACAGATAGATAGATTGGATTTTCTGATCAATTTTCAAATATAATTTGTTTGATTTGGAGCTACGGTTGATTTTCTATGATTTTTAGAAGTTTTGGCTATTTTCTGGAATTTCCTGTATTAGTTTTAATCCAGAAAATCCTTTACTGCGTCAGCATGACGTTGGTGTGACGTCAGCAAGTCAACAGGGGCTGGTCCGGGTCAAACCTGACCAGTGGGGTCCACTAGTCAGTGACCCAATGCATCCTAGGGTCAATGACAGGTGGGTCCGGTCAACAGACACGTCAGCACAGTCAACTCTGACTTGTGGGGCCACTGTGATTAGTTAAAACGAATCAGAAACTAAACTATGGTTAATTAAGGCGTGGGGCCCATATGTAAGTGGGTCATGGTGTTAATTAGCAGGGTCATTAGTGGCTAATGATGGGCCACGTCGACATTGCCGGAGTTCGGCCGGCGGCGACCAAAACCGACGACGGAGACGCTGCGGGAAAGCACTATAGGGGACGGTTTCGAGCGCGGTTTGCGGCTATGGGTTGCTGGCAGTGCGGCGCGTCCGGTGTTGGCCGCATGATGTGCTGGGTGTGTGTGTGTAGTAGCGGCGGCGACTCGGGCGGCCGCCGGAGTTCGGGCATCCATGCTTTAGGCGTTACGGGGCACGGAGGGCGCGGCCGATGGGCTCTACGGGTTGCTGGGATCACGAGGAATACGCGGAGGCAACGAGCACAGGTGGAGGAGCTCGGGAGCACGAAGCTCACCATCCATGGCGGCGGCCGAAGCTCGGGTTCATGGTGACGGCAACCAGCGAAAGGGGAAGGAGGGGGTGAGCAACGGGGAATGATCAGGAGCTCACAGCGAATCCAGAAAAGGCAACGGCAAGGTCGGGGAGGGTCTGGAGCTCGCGAATCCATGGCGAGGTTGCTGGCGGCCGGAGGTTGAAGATGAGGTCGGGGATGACGCTGAAGGGCGCTTCCGCTTGCGTGGCTTGGTGGAGACGGTGTAGAGGTCAACAGCGGAGCTTCTTGGCGCGTCGGGGAGGCGTGTGGAGGCCGATGGCCGTGGTGGTGCTCGTCGGCGCGTTGCGAGGCGCTCGGTGGCTGCGCGCGCGAACACTAGGGAGAGAGAGGAACCAGGGAGACAGGGGAAGAGGTAGAGGGGTCCGTGGAAGCTCCGCAACGCGACTAGAGAGCTGGGGAAGCAGGTAGGCTGCTGTCGGCGTGGCGCGCTCGCGCGGGGGCGTCCTCCGCTTCTCCTTTGCCTTCTGGCAAGAGGAGGGGGATGACTGGCAGCAGTGGTGGGCTGGGCCAGCTCCTGGGCTGCGCAGTGCTGGGCCGGCTGGGCGCCAGGTAAGCCCAGGTGAGGTTTCTCTCCTCTATGCCTTTCTGGTTTTGTTTTCTATTTTCTTTGTATGTTTTGATTTAGTAAAGATGCTAAACCATTTGATAAAATGCTGAAAATAATTGTGGGCACTTGTTAAATTATTTCCAACAGCCCTCAAGTACTTTCAGAATTATTTGGACATGTAAAAATATTTATAGTAGCTTAATGTCCAAATGCAAATATTTAGGGATTAATTCAATAATCCAGAAATAACCTAGAAATATGTTCATCATTTTGCCAGAGGTTCTAGACCAATTCAAAAGTAATGAACTTTTCCAAAGGCATTTTGTGTTCATTGAAAATGATTTTTATTTGAACCTAGTTGGATTCATTTGTGCTAGGGTTTGGATCAATCCCCATTTCAAGTTTAAATGCAATTTAAACATGATGCAACACATGACTAGCTAGCCCAGAGCATACCGGAACTAGGGATGTGACACTCATAGATGAGGTTTAATCCGCTGCCGCCGTCCATGAGTACTTTGGTGAGTCGAAAGTCGTCCACAATTGGACTGAGGACCAATGCGGCTGGTGCTCGGCCTGTTCAGAATTTAGGTTCATCACTAGCATTGAAAGTAATAGCCGTGTCACTCCATGGATTTATTGTTACCATGTGGTGGATTTCAGCAAGGCTGCGGAGTGTTCTCTTTCGCCTATTATTTGATGTGAAGGTCTCAAAGACTGTTAATACCGTATTGTTATCCCTAGGATGGTGCCCTGTGGCTTCTGGAATGAGAAGATCCTCGCCACTTTTGGCTACCTGCCGGAGAATCCAACATGCTCTGAGGCTGTGTGTTGGTATGGCGCCCTCTGTACTATGAATTTTACAGGGTCCATTGAGCCATCCCTCCAGTACGGTTCCATTATGCTTGAAGTATTATTATTTTTATGTCAATATTAAACTTTTGTCTTGAATCTTATGGACCTGAACATTCTTGCCACAATAAAGAGAATTACATGGATAAATATGTTAGGTAGCATTCCACATCAAAAAAATTTGTTTTTATCATTTACCTACTCGAGGACGAGCAGTAATTAAGCTTGGGGATGCTGATACGTCTCCAACGTATCTATAATTTTTTTATTGTTCCATGCTATTATATTATCTGTTTTGGATGTTTATGGGCTTTATTATGTTCTTTTATATTATTTTTGGGACAAACCGATTAACCCAAAGCCCAGTGCCAATTTTTTGTTTTTTTCCTTGTTTTAGAGTATAGCAGAAAAGGAAAATCAAACGGAGTCCAATGGACCTGAAAAGTCACGGAACTTATTTTAGGACCAGAAGAAGCCCACGGAGTATCGGAGTTGGACCAGGAGTGTCTCGGGCTGCCCACGAGGGTGGGGGCGCGCGCGCCCCCCCTTGGCGCGCCCCCCTGCCTCGTGGACAGCTCGTAGGTCCACCAACGTACTTCTTCCTCCCATATATACCCATATACCCTAAAAACTTCGGACAATAGAGTAGATCGGGAGTTCCGCCGCCAGAAGCGTCCGTAGCCACCAAAAACCAATCTAGACCCGTTCCGGCACCCTGCTGGAGGGGCGAATCCCTCTCCGGTGGCTATCTTCATCATCCCGGTGCTCTCCATGATGAGGAGGGAGTAGTTCTCCCTCGGGGCTGAGGGAATGTACCAGTAGTTATGTGTTTGATCTCTCTCTCTCTCTCGTGTTCTTGAGGTGGTACGATCTTGATGTATCGTGAGCTTTGCTATTATATTTGGATCCTATGATGTTTCTCCCCCTCTACTCTCTTGTAATGGATTGAGTTTTGCCTTTGAAGTTATCTTATCGGATTGAGTCTTTAAGGATTTGAGAACACTTGATGTATGTCTTGCATGGGATACCTGTGGTGACAATGGGGTATTCTATTGATCCACTTGATGTATGTTTTGGTGATCAACTTGCGGGTTCCGCCCATGAACCTATGCATAGGGGTTGGCACACGTTTTCGTCTTGACTCTCCGTTAGAATCTTTAGGGCACTCTTTGAAGTTCTTTGTGTTGGTTTGAATAGATGAATCTGAGATTGTGTGATGCATATCGTATAATCATACCCACGGATACTTGAGGTGACATTGGAGTATCTAGGTGACATTAGGGTTTTGGTTGATTTGTGTCTTAAGGTGTTATTCTAGTACGAACTCTATGATAGATCGAGCGGAAAGTATAGCTTCATGTTATTTTACTACAGACTCTTGAATAGATCGATCATAAAGGATAACTTTGAGGTGGTTTCGTACCCTACCATAATCTCTTCGTTTGTTCTCTCCTATTAGTGACTTTGGAGTGACTCTTTGTTGCATGTTGAGGGATAGTTATATGATCCAATTATATTATTATTGTTGAGGGAACTTGCACTAGTGAAAGTATGAACCCTAGGCCTTGTTTCAACGCATTGCAATACCGTTTGTGCTCACTTTTATCATTAGTTACCTTGCTATTTTTATATTTTCAGATTACAAAAACCTTTATCTACCATCCACATACCACTTGTATCACCATCTCTTCGCCGAACTAGTGCACCTATACAATTTACCACTGTATTGAGTGTGTTGGGGACACAAGAGACTCTTTGTTATTTGGTTGCAGGGTTGCTTGAGAGAGACCATCTTCATCCTACGCCTCCCACGGATTGATAAACCTTAGGTCATCCACTTGAGGGAAATTTGTTACTGTCCTACAAACCTCTGCACTTGGAGGCCCAACAATGTCTACAGGAAGAAGGTTGTGTAGTAGACATCAGTCGCGCGTGGCAGTCCTCCGACGAACAGAGCCCGGCCGCCCACTGCCGCTTGGCGCCCGCAAGGTGTTCGACAAAAGGCCCGCAAGGTATGTATTGCTTCCAACTTCACATTTTTACATGAAATTTGGTGCATGTTGTTTATAGCCCAGTTTTGAACATTTTAGATGAGTTCGTCATATGATTCTTCCGAAGAAGAATTTGATATGGAAGAGGAGGAGGATCTTGCAATGATCCTAGCTATGCACATCAATAAAAAAACCAAAGCACGGTGGTTCGATTATGGGTCGGCAGAAAATTTGGAGGGATAGGATTGATGCCCATAATAGATTGATGAGGCACTATTTTTTGGAGAATCCCACATACCCCGTGAGGGAGTCCTGGATTAGGGGGTGTCCGGATAGCCGGACTATGACCTTTGGCCGGACTCTTGGACTATGAAGATACAAGATTGAAGACTTCGTCCCGTGTCCGGATGGGACTTTCCTTGGTGTGGAAGGCAAGCTTGGCAATACGGATATGTAGATCTCTTTCCATTGTAACCGACTCTGTGTAACCCTAGCCCTCTCCGGTTTCTATATAAACCGGAGGGTTTTAGTCCATAGGACGAACAACAATCATACCATAGGCTAGCTTCTATGGTTTAGCCTCTCTGATCTTGTGGTAGATCCACTCTTGTACTACCCATATCATCAATATTAATCAAGCAGGAGTAGGGTTTTACCTCCATCGAGAGGGACCGAACCTGGGTAAAAACATCGTGTACCTTGTCTTCTATTACCATCCGCGTAGACGCACAGTTCGGGACCCCCTACCCGAGATCCGCCGGTTTTGACACCGACATTGGTGCTTTCATTGAGAGTTCCTCTGTGTCGTCATATTTAGGCCCGATGGCTCCTCCGATCATCAACAACAATGCGGTCCAGGGTGAGACTTTTCTCCCCAGACAGATCTTCGTATTCGGCGGCTTTGCACTGCGGGCTAATTCGCTTGGCCATCTGGAGCAGATTGAAAGCTACGCCCCTGGCCATCAGGTCAGATTTGGAAGTTTGAACTACACGGCTGACATCCGCAGAGACTTGATCTTCGATGGATTCGAGCCACAGCCGAGCGCGCCGCACTGTCACGATGAGTATGATTTAGCTCTGCCACCGAACAGTGCCCTGGAGGCCGCGCCCGCATCAGCTCCGACCCTTAGCTCGGAGCCAACTACGCCAACCAAGGACGGGTGGATAGACCCCGCCGCGGAGGCTGCAGTCTCAACGGCGATCGAGACGAACACCAGCCTTATCCTGTGCGAAGCCCGTGACTCCAAGGTGCCAGACTCTTCTCCGGACTCCGAACCCTCCGCGCCCTTGCCAATCGAATCCGATTGGGCGCCGATCATGGAATTCACCGCCGCGGATATCTTTCAGCACTCGCCCTTCGGCGGCATTCTGAATTCACTAAGGTCTCTCTCCTTGTCAGGAGAGTCCTGGCCGGATTATGACCAGCAGGATTGGGATGCGGACAACGAAGAAATTCGACGCCCACCCACCACCCACTTCGTAGCCACTGTCGATGATTTAACCGACATGCTAGACTTCGACTCCGAAGACATCGAAGGTATGGACAGCGATGTGGGAGACGAACATGAACCAGCGCCTATAGGGCACTGGAAAGCCACCTCATCATATGACATATATATGGTGGATACACCCAAAGAAGGCAATGACGACGGAACAACGGGGGATGACCCCTCCAAGAAGCAACCCAAGCGCCGGTGTCAGCGGCGCCACTCTAAGTCCCTCTAAAGCAAAAACGGTGATACCGGCACGGG
Source organism: Aegilops umbellulata (assembly GCA_032464435.1). Classification (NCBI taxonomy): domain Eukaryota; kingdom Viridiplantae; phylum Streptophyta; class Magnoliopsida; order Poales; family Poaceae; genus Aegilops; species Aegilops umbellulata. The sequence goes on from CP136054.1 coordinate 452,371,707, forward strand.
AGATAATAACACCCCGGACAGTGCCGAAGATAACTCCCTCCAGCAAGATTCAACGCAGGAGGATGGAGAAGCCGGCCCCCCTGAGAGAGCGGCAGACAGAGAGGAAGAGGATGATAATTACATGCCTCCCTCCTAAGACGAGGCAAGCCTCGGCGACGACGAATTTCTCGTGCCTGAGGATCCCGTCGAACAAGAGCGCTTTAAGCGCAGGCTTATGGCCACGGCGAGTAGCCTCAAGAAAAAACAGCAACAGCTTAGAGCTGATCAAGACTTGCTAGCCGACAGATGGATTGAAGTCCTTGCGGTCGAGGAGTACGAACTTGAATGCCCCTCCAAGAGCTACCCAAAGCCTAGGTTGCTACCCTGATTAGAGGAGGAAGCACTTAAACCTACATCACCAGCGCATGATGCGGCTGACAGGCCACCTCGCGGCCGCGATAGAGAGGCCTCTAGGCCCTCCACCCAAGCCGCACCTCGGCGTCGCTCAAAAAATACCAAGGCACAGGGAAACGCGCTAGACCTGCGAGATATGTTGGAGGACAAGGCAAGGCAAACAAGATCGATCTACGGATCACGCCGACGCCCCACGACACGTGACGATAACCGTCACGCCGGATACAGTAAATCCGGCCGGGCCGAACATAGCAGACAAAGCTCATTTGAGCTACGTCGCGATATAGCCTAGTACAGAGGTTCCGCACACCCACTATGCTTCACAGATGAAGTAATGGATCATCAAATCCCAGAGGGTTTCAAACCCGTAAACATTGAATCATATGATGGCACAACAGATCCTGCGGTATGTATCGAGGACTATCTCCTTTATATCCACATGGCCCGTGGCGATGATCTACACGCCATCAAATACCTCCCACTCAAGCTTAAAGGACCAGCTCGGCATTGGCTTAACAGCTTGCCAGCAGAATCAATTGGTTGCTGGGAGGACCTAGAAGCCGCATTTCTCGACAATTTCCAGGGCACCTATGTGCGACCACCAGACGCCGATGACCTGAGCCACATAATTCAGCAACCAGAAGAATCTGCCAGACAATTCTGGACACGGTTCCTAACCAAGAAAAAGCAAATTGTCGACTGTCCGGACGCAGAGGCCCTAGCAGCCTTCAAGCATAACATTCGTGACGAGTGGCTTGCCCGGCTCCTTGGACATGAAAAACCGAAACCTATGGCAGCCCTTACGACACTCATGACCCGCTTTTGCGCGGGAGAAGACAGCTGGCTGGCTCATAGCAATAACATGACCAAGAGCCCTGGTAATTCGGATACCAAGGACAACAATGGCAGGTCGCGTCGCAACAAGCACAAGCGCCGCATTAACAACGAAAGTGCTGAGGATACGGCAGTTAATGCCGGATTCATAGGCTCCAAACCCGGTCAGCGGAAAAAGCTATTCAAAAGAAATACTCCGGGCCCGTCCAGTTTGGACCGTATACTCGATCGGTCATGCCAGATACATGGCACCCCCGAAAAACCAGCCAATCACACCAACAGGGATTGTTGGGTGTTCAAGCAGGCCGGCAAGTTAAATGCCGAAAACAGAGACAAGGGGCTACATAGCGACGACGAGGAGGATCCCCGGCCGCCGAACAATAGTGGATAAAAGGGCTTCTCCCCACAAGTGCGGACGGTGAACATGATATACGCAACCCACATCCCCAAGAGGGAACAGAAGTATGCGCTAAGGGACGTATACGCATTGTAGCCAGTCGCCCCAAAGTTCAATCCATGGTCCTCCTGCCCGATCACTTTTGATCGAAGGGACCACCCCACTAGCATCCGCCATGGCGGATTCATCGCATTGGTTCTATACCCAATCATTGACGGATTTCACCTCACTAGAGTCCTTATGGATGGCGGCAGCAGCCTGAACCTGCTTTATCAGGATACAGTGCGGAAAATGGGCATAGATCCCTCAAGGATTAAACCCACAAAAACGACCTTTAAAGGCATCATACCAGGTGTAGAGGCCAACTGTACAGGCTCAGTTACACTTGAAGTGGTCTTCGGATCCCCGGATAATTTCTGAAGCGAGGAGTTAATCTTCGACATAGTCCCATTCCGCAGTGGCTATCACACACTACTCGGGCGAACCGCATTTGCAAATTTCAATGCGGTGCTGCACTACGCATACCTCATGCTCAAGATGTCAGGCCCTCGAGGAGTCATTACGGTCAATGGAAACACCGAACGCTCTCTCCGAACGGAGGAGCATACGGCGGCCCTCGCAGCGGAAGTACAAAGCAGCCTCTCAAGGCAATTCTCCAGTCCGGCTTTTAAACGTCCGGACACCATCAAGCGCGCCCGGAGTAACCTACAACAAGACCGCCGGGCACGTTCCGAGCAAGCGTAGCAATGCGGCCCCAACCCCAGCCCTCGCGAAACTGCGCAATCAGTACTACGCGTACATAACTACGCTCTGAAAATACCATGGGCACAGGGGAAGGGGCACGACCATGGCATGCCCTAAAATGCAGCTCAACCGCACTAGGGGCTCCCAATTTTGTTATTTTTTCCTACTTTCAGGACTCCACTCTCCGGAAGGCCTGTCTGGCAGTACAATCGCCGAACACACGATGCAACACCCAAGGAGGCAGAAAGCTACGTCGAAATCCCAGGTGGTCTCTATAACGAGCAAAATACCTGTCTTACATACCATCTCGCAGCTCGCCCCGAGGGGGACATGTTAAATAGTCCCATCTCTTGCTTACCGCACTATTTGTATCGTTCAGCTTTTACCGCAGCCTTTTCGAATAAACAATGCTTAGCTTCAGCTTATTATTGCATTCTCTATTCATTTCTTTTTCCATATACATGTTCAGTTATGACATTTAGCACCCGTACACTTTGGTACGGTCAATATGCCAGGGGCTCAAGCACCCCATAATACGGCGTGAGAAGTCCGAACACTTTCACAAGTGCGGCCCTCCAAACTTATAGCATTATATGCATCAGCTCCGAATCATGTCTTTGGTCAATAGTTGGGTTTGCCTGGCTCCCATGTTTTGGTACCTTACGTTCCGCTATATCGGCTAAGGTAGCGCTGGGAGAACTACTGCGAGTGTGCCCCGGTTGAGCTGGACTAAGCACCTCAGTAGAGAAAGCTAAAACTGACTGTCATGATAGGGCGAGAGCTGGTCGTTGTTCGAGAGGTTTCGAGTCCCTAAAGACTCATGCCGCTTAGAGCGAGGAGTCGGCTATGTCCGGCCTAGGCGTGTATAGCGCCCCGAACTCGGTCTTCCAAACACTAGGGGCTTTGCCGAAATTTAAAATTATAGAATTCTCTGGCTAAGTGAGAGTGATAACGCATTATAGTCCGATTGCCTTGTTCGTTGTGCTGAGCACTCCCTCGAAGGACCCAAGAATGGGAAAAAGAGTGCTCAGGTTTATCCCGAACACCCCAACACTCGTGGCATGGGGGCAGAAGCCGACGACTCGCAATCTCTCAAATTTTATAAACGGCTGCATAGAAGGTAATATTTTAAATTAAAACAAGCGTTGCATAGCGCACATGAACAAGTTTTTAGCATACAGGATAACACGAGCGAGTTTACACAAATATTACATCCCTGGAACATTCATCCGCCACAAGGCGGGCACCCTTCAGGATGCTCTCATAGTACATCTCGGGTGGCGATGCTCCTTGCCCTACGGCGGCCCGTCCTTCACCAGCTTCTCCGCATCCATCTTGCCCCAGTGCACTTTAGCACGGGCAAGCGCCCTATGGGCGCCCTCGATGCAGGCGGAGCGCTTGATAACTTCAAGCCACGGAAAAGCATCCACCAGCCGCCTCACCAGCCCAAAGTAGCTCCCAGGCAGGGCCTCTCCAGGCCACAGCCGAACTATGAGGCCCTTCATGGCCTGTTCGGCCACCTTATGGAGCTCGACCAGTTGCTTCAGCTGGTCGCTCAAGGGCACCGGGTGTCCGGCCTCAGCATACTAAGACCAAAACACCTTCTCCGTCGAGCTCCCCTCTTCGGCCCAGTAGAAGGCGACGGCATCTGACACGCTACGGGGCAAATCTGCGAATGCTCCTAGAGAGCTCCGGACTCATGTAAGTAACAGGTAATTCACTTTCACGTGCTTGCTTTGCATAAAGAATGCCTTACCCGCCGCTATCTTCTTCATCGCCTCAACTTCCTGGAGGGCTTTTTGGGCTTCGGCCTTGGCAGACATGGCACTTTCGAGGGCCGTTGCGAGCTCGGACTCTCGCGTCTTTGGGTCAAGCTCCAAACTCTCGTGTTTTTTCATGAGAGCCTGGAGCTCTTGCTGTACCTCGCCAACTCGCGCCTCATGTTTCTCATGCTCGGTGCGCTCCGTGGCCGCCTTCTTTTTGGCCTCGGAAAGCTCTTGCTTAAGGGTCGCCACCTCAGTCGCGGCCCCTAGGACACCAATAGCGATCCTGTCATTTTTTGCAACTGCATCTTTTTAAATATAAAACACAAGGTATTACTTACCTTCTTTTTCCTCAAGCTTCTTCTTGGCAAGGCCGAGCTCTTACTCGGACCGCTCGAGCCTCTGCTTCAGCGCATCCACCTCCGCAGTCAGTGCGGCAGAGGCCAGCAGCGAAGCCTGCATATGCGTATTGACTTAATTATGTTAGACTCCTGCGAATATTATTAGATCCTCTATTCGGCTTTTCTTTCTGAACGCCAAACAGAGCATCAGGGGCTACTGTCTATGCGGTAATATTTTCACATAATTTTTGCATACCTCAAAGCCTATTAGCAGGCTGGCACAGGCTTCAGTCAGCCCGCTCTTGGCGGACTGAACCTTCTGGATCACCGCACTCATAATAGGGCGGTGCTCCTCATCGATGGAGGCACCGTTAAGCACCTCCAGCAAATTATCCAATGCCTCCGGTTGGACGGAGGTCACCGGCGTCGTAGGCTTGCCCTTCTTATTAGGGGCCGCCTGCCAGACTCCGGAACCATTGAAGGTTCCGGTGCGGTGCCCGGCCCAGGGCCGGACTTGGAGCCCTTGGGGGTCTTGTCCCCTTCGCGCCTGGAGTCCGGGAGGTCGCCTTGCGGCGCCTCCAGGACCACCTCCCCCTGGCTTGGAACCTTTTTGGACAACACCTCGGCGTCGTCCATAGGGAGAGGGGAGGTAGCGGTCGGAAGTGAAAAACTATTCACATCCAACGAATCCAGGGAACCGCTTGACGACACGTCGAGCCGGGCTTTGGGCGGACTACATAATTATATTCGGCGTCAGGAGAAGTTATGCAATAAAGGAATGCCATGAGTCACTCTGGTGTCCGAATACTTATGACTTCGCCAGGGGCTTGGCCCTGAGCGACCACTCCTCTTCGCCATCGTCGGCGTTGGTAGAGTAGTCCAGAGGAAGGGTCCTTCCCTTCTTGGACCCTCCGGCCTCCCCAGTTGGGGCGGCCTTCCTTTTCTCTTCTCCCCCTACTGGGGAAGAAACCTCTCTTTCCTCCTCCTCGTCTTCATGGGAGGAGTGCGCCTCGGAGTCATCGGACGGTGATTCCGACTCCACTGGTCGCCGGGAACTCTTCCGGGTTCCCGTGGCCTTCTTCTTGGCCTTCTTCTCCAGCACCACGTAAGGTGCCGAAACCAGCAGCCCAGCCAAGCGGGTGTCTGCTGGGTCTTCGGGCAAAGGAGTTGGACCGTTGATTTGTCCGGCCGTCCTCTGCCAGTCCTGTCAAAGGTATGGGGGCTTAGATCATGCATAGAGTCAAACTATGAAAGACAAATACCCTGTAAGAGGTAAAACAACTTACCACGCTGGCTTGACGCTGCGCGCTAAATCCGCGATCCTCAGTGGCGGATGCGGGAGCCTCGACGCCCTTGAATAGCACCTTCCAGGCATCTTCGTACGTTGTGCCGAAGAGCCTGCTCAGAGTTCGGTGCTGGGCCGGGTCGAACTCCCACAAGCTGAAATCCCGTTGTTGGCATGGGAGGATCCGGCGGATGAGCATGACCTGGACTACGTTGACAAGTTTGAGCTTCTTGCTCACCAGGTTTTGGGCGCATGTTTGGAGTCCGGTTAGCTCTCCCGAACTACCCCACGGCAGGCCCTTCTCTTTCCAGGAGGTGAGCCGCGTAGGGGCTCCGGATCGGAACTCGGGGGTTGTGACCCATTTGGGGTCACGCGGCTCAGTGATGTAGAACCACCCCGATTGCCACCCCTTTATGGTCTCCACGAAGGAGCCCTCGAGCCATAGGAAGTTAGGCATCTTGCCCACCATGGCGCCTCCGCACTCCGCCTGGCGGCCACCCACTACCTTCGGCTTGACATTGAAGGTCTTCAGCCATAAGCCGAAGTGGGGCCGGATGCAGAGGAAGGCCTCGCACACGACGATAAACGCCGAGATGTTGAGGATGAAGTTCGGGGCCAGATCGTGGAAGTCTTGGATGTAGTAGAACATGAGCCCCGGGACGAATGAGTGGAGAGGGAATCCCAGTCCGCGGAGGAAATGGGTATGAAACACGACCCTCTCATGGGGCCTGGGGGTGGGGATGAGCTCCCGTCATCTGGGAGCCGGTGCGCGATGTCGTCGGGCAGGTATCCGGCTCTCCTCAACTTTTTGACGTCTCCCTCCGTGATGGAGGAGACCATCCACTTGCCTCCCGCTCCAGACATGGTTGGAGAAGGTTGAGGAAGAGAATGCGGACTTGGGCGCTGGAGCTCGAGTGTGCGAAAATGGATGAGCAAAGGAGGAAGAAGGCGTGGATAAAAAGGTGGATCCTTATCCCCTTATATGGGCGGACGAAACTATGCGTCCCCACCAGCCTGGTAAAACTCGCTTATCTCCCAAGTGCCGTAATCAATGGCGCGGTTGGGTTACCCACGCCCGTATTGATTAGAATCCCGGGATAAGGGGACACGATCTCTGCTTCGACAAGACGTGCCAAGGAAACCGCCTCGTAAAACGCGCTGAGGTGGGACAGTAAAAACGATTCGAATAAAGGCTTGGCTATGGTGTGATGTCATGCTACAAAATACGTTAGCAGATTAGATTTGTGTAAATATTATTCTCTCTACGGTGGAATGTGGAACTTATTTTGCAGAGCCGGACACTATCCTTGTGTTCAAAATCTTCTATGAAGTATTCGGAGGAGGAACCCGCCTTGCAATGCCGAAGAAAACCTGCGCGCCGGACTCGTCGTCATTGAAGCCTGGTTCAGGGGCTACTGAGGGAGTCTTGGATTAGGGGGTGTCCGGATAGCCGGACTATGACCTTTGGCCGGACTCTTGGACTATGAAGATACAAGATTGAAGACTTCGTCCCGTGTCCGAATGGGACTTTCCTTGGCGTGGAAGGCAAGCTTGGCAATACGGATATGTAGATCTCTTTCCATTGTAACCGACTCTGTGTAACCCTAGCCCTCTCCGGTGTCTATAAACCGGAGGGTTTTAGTCCATAGGACGAACAACAATCATACCATAGGCTAGCTTCTAGGGTTTAGCCTCTCTGATCTCGTGGTAGATCCACTCTTGTACTACCCATATCATCAATATTAATCAAGCAGGAGTAGGGTTTTACCTCCATCGAGAGGGCCCGAACCTGGGTAAAAACATCGTGTCCCTTGTCTCCTGTTACCATTCGCCTAGACGCAGTTCGGGACCCCCTACCAGAGATCCGCCGGTTTTGACACCGACACCCCGGGTCATACTTTAGTCGCCGGTTTAGGATGAGCACCGAGTTGTTCAGGCAAATTGCAGAGAAACCAGCAAGCCATGACTGGTTGATTCAATAGAGGAGGAATGCCGCCAGAGAGCTCGGGCATAGCACCTTTTAGAAGGTGACAGCCGCTTTGCATATGTTGGCATACGGTATCCCTGCTGATCTAGTTGATGATCACTTAGCCATGGGTGAGGGACAAGCCATCATGTGTGTCAAGCGCTTCGCAGTCGGAATTGTGCAAGTGTTTGGCCCGAAGTACTTGAGAACTCCCAATGCTGAAGACGTCACAAGGCTATTGGATATGAACAAAGCTTGCGGGTTCCCAGGTATGCTTGTCTCAATAGATTGCATGCATTGGAGTTGGAAGAATTTTCCAAAGGCATGGCATGGCCAATTCCATGAACAAAAAAAAGGTTCCACTATAATCCTTGAAGCGGTGGCTGATCAAGAGACTTGTATTTGGCATGCTTTTTTTTGGAATGCCTGGATCTTTGAATGATATCAATGTTGTCAACCGGTCACCACTGATGAGTAAGATTGCAAATGGTGAACTGCCACTGGTGCAGTTTGTAGCTAATGGCCGTACATACAACCATGGCTACTATCTTGCGGATGGCATCTACCCAAAGTGGCAAACATTTGTGAAGCCATTGAAAAAACCGGAAGGTAAGAAATATCTTGATTTCCATAATGCTCAGGCGGCGGCTAGAAAAGATATGGAGAAAGCTTTTGGGATTTTGCAAGCCCAATTTGCTATTGTGAGAGGACCGGCTAGATTTTTGGATCAGAAGATGCTTTGGTACATAATGCATGCTTGTGTGATCATGCACAACATGATCATCGAGAATGAGCATGGCCAAGATGTAGACTACTCTCACTATGAGCTCTTGGGACATCCCGTGCGAGTGCGGCGGAGGGCTGAAAGGATGGCCCATTTTGTTGCCGCCTATCATGCCATTCGACGTCCGATAGCGCATAATGAACTGAAGAAGGATCTCATTGAGGAGTGGTGGGCTTGGATTGGCCGCCAAAGAGCATCATGATTTGTGCATTTGATGTTGTATTATTGAACTATTTGTTATATTTCATGAAAGATACTATTTGTTTGAGTTGTAATAATAAATTGAACTATTTATTTTAAACTTGGTTGAATGATGTTTGTTATTTAAATTATATTCCATGTCTTTGTTTTGTGGACGTGTGAAATTTATTTTGTGTCCAAAATGCAACAAATGTGATGCGCCGGCTGCTCGCACGCGCTGCTGGAGCTGCGTGCGCTGCATTTTAGCGTGGCTGCTTGAGCTAGCGCTGTGCGCCGCGCCAAACCTAGCGATGGGCGCGCCGCAATCCAGATTTTAGCGCGTCGCGGCGTTGGGCGCCTGTTGGAGATGCTCTAAGGATTTTTCACTCTCTTCCATACTGATTGGTGGTCCAACTTGACGATGATGGAACAAGGAAGAGTAGAACCATCGAAGCACACCTCGACGATGAAGTGGAGGATGTACATGAAAAGCTAGCAAGACCATGGAAGCACACCCGCTGGCACATTTCATTATCACCAGTGCACAAAAAAACAATAAATTTTTAGTACGTTAGCAAAGATAATTAATATGGAAATTGTGAAAACAATAAGTACTGTGGGAGATAAGAACTTGATAGGTTAAGCACGGAATGGCAATAAGGAAATGAGGTAACCAAGGAAGGAATGATGCAAAGCCTGCACAAGATATACTAGAGTATGTGATGAAACTAGAAGAATGGAGGCAATGTTCAAACTAGAATACCACAGAAAAATAGAACAAAAAGGACACATAGGTAGAAGCATGGGTGTAATTATGCAACTTAGCTAGACAAACCATGAAGCACAAGGCCAATGTTCAAGTTACAATGGTGCCAAATAATGCAAACATTGGAAATATTCTTTAAGATACAGTATGGAAAATGAAAAAAAAACATGAAACCGGGAACTCAACATTAGAGGCCTTGGTATAATGCATATATCATTGATAATGGATAACAAACTAAGCTAGCTACCAACATGGGGATGCAATTTTTGTGTTGCCGATGCACAAACCGTGTTGGATAATGTAGTAATTTCAAAAAAATCCTACGCACACGCAAGATCATGGCGATGCATAGCAACGAGAGGGGAGAGTGTCGTCCACGTACCCTCATAGACCGCTAAGCGAAAGCGTTATAACAACGCGGTTGATGCAGTCGTAAATCTTCACGATTGACCTATCCTCGGCACTGAACGTACGGCACCTCTGCATTCAGCACACGTTCAGCTCGGGTACATCCCGCGAACTCACGATCCAGTAGAGCTCGGGGAAGAGTTTCGTCAGCACGACGGCGTGGTGACGATGTTGATGAAGCTACCGTCGCAGGGCTTCGCCTAACCACCACTACGATATAATCCAGGTGGATTAAGGTGGAGGAGGCACCACACACGACTAAGAGTTCAACATATCAATTGTTGTGTCTTTTGGGTGCCCCACTGCCCCCGTATATAAAGGAGCTAGGGGGAGGCGGCCGGCAAAGGAGGAGGGAGCACCAAGGGGGGAGTCCTACTCCCACCGGGAGTAGGAATCCCTCTTTTCCTAGTTGGAGTAGGAGAGGAGAAGGAAGGGAGAGAAGAGAGAAGGAAAGGGGGGCACCGCTGATAACCCACAAGTATAGGGGATCGCAACAGTTTTTGAGGGTAGAGTATTCAACCCAAATTTATTGATACGACACAAGGGGAGCCAAAGAATATTCTCAAGTATTAGCAACTGAGTTGTCAATTCAACCACACCTGGAAACTTAATATCTGCAGAAAAGTATTTAGTAGCAAAGTAATATGATAGTAGTGGTAATGGTGGTAAAAGGTAACGGTAGCAAAAGTAATATTTTTGGTGTTTTGTAGTGATGATAACAATAGCAAGGGAAAAGTAAATATGCGAAGAACAATATATGGAAAGCTCATAGGCAATGGATCAGTGATAGAGAATTATGTCGGATGTGGTTCATCATGTAACAGTAAATACCTAGGGTGACACAGAACTAGCTCCCATTCAACAATGTAATGTAGGCATGTATTCCGAATATAGTCATACATGCTTATGGAAAAGAACTTGCATGACATATTTTGTCCTACCCTCCCGTGGCAGCGGGGTCCTAATGGAAACTAAGGGATATTAAGGCCTCCTTTTAATAGAGTACCGGACTAAAGCATTAACACATAGTCAATACATGAACTCCTCAAACTACGGTCATCACCGGGAGTGGTCCCGATTATTGTCAGTTCGGGGTTGCCGGATCATAACACATGGTAGGTGACTATAGACTTGCAAGATAGGATCAAGAACTCACATATATTCATGAAAACATAATAGGTTCAGATCTAAAATCATGGCACTAGGGCCCTAGTGACAAGCATTAAGCATAGCAAAGTCATAGCAACAGCAATCTCAGAACATAGTGGATACTAGGGATCAAACCCTAACAAAACTAACTCGATTACATGATAAATCTCATCCAACCCATCACCGTCCAGCAAGCCTATGATGGAATTACTCATGCACGGCGATGAGCATCATGAAATTGGCGATGGAGGATGGTTGATGATGACGATGGCGACAGATTCCCCTCTCCAGAGCCCCGAACTGACTCCAGATCAGCCCTCCGAGAGAGTTGAGGGCTTGGCGGCGGCTCCGTATCGTAAAACAAGATGAATCTTTCTCTCTGATTTTTCCCCCTCTCGGAGGAGCTCCAGGGGAGCCACGAGGCAGGGGGGCGTGCCCCCCACCCTCGTGGCTAGGGTGTGGGCCCCTGGTCTTGATCTTTTGCCAGTATTTTTTATTATTTCCAAAAATAATCTCCGTGAAGTTTCACGTCATTCCGAGAACTTCTGTTTATGCACATAAATAACATCATGGCAATTCTACTGAAAACAGCGCCAGTCCGGGTTAGTTCCATTCAAATCATGCAAGTTAGAGTCCAAAACAAGGGCAAAAGTGTTTGGAAAAGTAGATACGACGGGGACGTATCAACTCCCCCAAGCTTAAACCTTTGCTTGTCCTCAAGAAATTTAGTTGATAAACTGAAAGTGATAAAGAAAAACTTTGACAAACTCTGTTTGCTCTAGTTGTTATAAATATGTAAAGCTAGCATTCAAGTTTTCAGCAAAGATTATAAACTAACCATATTCACAATAACGCTTAGGTCTCATGTTTACTCATGTCAATGTCATAATCAACTAGCGAGCAATAATAATAAATCTCAGATGACAATACTTTCTCAAAGCAATCATAATATGATATAACAAGATGGTATCTCGCTAGCCCTTTTTGAGACCGCAAAACATAAATGCAGAGCACCTTTAAAGATCAAGGACATACTAGACATTGTAGTTCATGGTAAAAGAGATCCAGTCAAGTCATACTCTATGTAAACTAATCAGTAATGAATGCAAATGACAGAGGTGCTCTCCAGCGGGTGCTTTTTAATAAGAGCAGGATGACTCAGCATAAAAATAAATAGATAGGCCCTTCGCAGAGGGAAGCAGGGATTTTTAGCGGTGCTAGAGCTCGGTTTTGAAATAGGGATGAATAATATTTTGAGAGGTATACTTTCAATGTCAACATAACAACCAAGAGATGGCGATATCTTCCATGCCACACACATTATAGGCGGTTCCCAAACAGAATGGTAAAGTTTATACTCCCCCTCCACCAACAAGCATCAATCCATGGCTTGCTCGAAACAACGAGTGCCTCCAACTAACAAGAGTCCCAGGGGGAGTTTTGTTTGCAATTATTTTGATTAGATTGGCATAAAGCCTGGGACTGGGCATCCCGGTGACCAGCCATTTTCTCGTGAGTGAGGAGCCAAGTCCACTCCTCTTGAGAATAACCCGCCAAACATGGAAGATACGGACATCCCTAGTTGATACATGAGCTATTCGAGCATACAAAACATAATATTTGTTTGAAGGTTTAGAGTTTGGCACATACAAATTTACTTGGAACGGCAGGTAGATACCGTATATAGGAAGGTATAGTGGACTCATATGGCACAACTTTGGGGTTTATGGGATTGGATGCACAAGCAGTATTCCCGCTTAGTACAAGTGAAGTCTAGCAAAAGACTGGGAAGCGACCAACTAGAAAGCGACAACAGCCATGAACATGCATTAAGGTTAATGAACATTGAGTGCAAGCATGAGTAGGATATAATCCACCATGAACATAAATATCGTGAAGGCTATGTTGATTTTGTTTCAACTACATGCGTGAACATGTGCCATGTCAAGTCACTTTAATCATTTAGAGGAGGATACCACCATATCATACCACATCACAACCATTTTAATAGCATGTTGGCACGCAAGGTAAACCATTATAAGCTCCTAGCTAATTAAGCATGGCATAAGAAACTATGATCTCTAATTGTCATCGCAAACATGTTTATTCATAATAGGCTGAATCAGGAATGATGAACTAATCATATTTACAAAAACAAGAGAGGTCGAGTTTATACCAGCTTCTCCCATCTCAATCAGTTCATCATATATCGTCATAATTGCCTTTCACTTGCACGACCGAACGATGTGGATAATAATAATAGTGCACGTGCATTGGACTAAGCTGGAATCTGCAAGCATTCAATAAACAGGAGAAGACAAGGCAATATGGGCTCTTTTGTCAGATCAACAATAATGCATATAAGAGCCACTTCAACAATTTAATCATGATCTTCTCCTATTGACCCCCAAAGAAAAGAAAATAAATAAAACTATATACACGGGAAAGCTCCCAACAAGCAAAAGAAGAACAAGAAATCTTTTTGGCTTTTGTTTTTAATTACTACTACAAGCATGGAAAGTAAACTAATTAAAAGCTACAACTAATTTTTTTTGTTTTGTTTTTCTTAAGGTTTATTAAACACACAAGTGGAAAGCAAGAAAAGGAAAATAAACTAGCATGTATATTACAATGAAAAAGTATGAGCACCGACATCTAGCAATGAGTTTGTGAACATGAATGTTATGTCGGTGAGAAATACGTACTCCCCCAAGCTTAGGCTTTTGGCCTAAGTTGGTCTATGACCACGGCTGGCCTGGCGGATATCCAAAGTTGTAGTTGGGGTCGTACTGAGATGCAGCAGTCATTGCATCGTAGGCTGCAGCTTGGAGGCGAGCTATCTCAGCTCTCCTCTTATACTCATCCGCCTCCTCTCTGGTTATAAAATATCTCCCTTTTGCCTGAAAGTCAAAGAAAGTAGAAGCAGGGAGAGCGACGTGATAGGTGCGTCGTCTGTCAAAAATTAATCGGTACTGGAGGAACTGATCGTTCCTCTCAACAAACTGATGACGAACCATAGCCTCATAATCCAAATAAGCAGGAGGCAACTCAATATCATCCTCATGTATGGTTATACCAAGAAAATTAGCTATGCAGGTTGCCTAAATTCCACCAAAGAAATCTCCATTAAATCTATTAAGATGCAACCTACGTGCAACAATGGCTCCCAAATTATAAGATTTATCTCCTAACATAGCACTCCTAAGAATACTGAGGTCAGGGACACACATGTGACATGCTTCATCTTTACCATTATTGCATCTACCTATGAAGAGAGCAAAATAATGTATAGCAGGAAAGTGAATGCTCCCTATGGTAGCTTGTGTTATATCTCTGGACTCTCCCACAGTTATACTAGCAAGAAAATCTCTAAACTCAGATTTGCGGGGTTCATTAGTACTACCCCATTGTGGAAGTTTGCAGGCATTGGTAAAAACCCTAAGTCCATAGTATAAGAATTTTCATAAAGATCAAACAAGATAGTCTGAGAATTGCATGAAGATGAAAATTCAAACCTCCTCACAAAGGAACTAGTGAGATAGTGGTACCGACGGCACTTTTCTGCCTCGAGGCTCACAAGATCAGCATTACGCAAATATGCGTTAAATTCTTTCTTAATTCCTGCTCAATCCATGGAGTCCTCTGAAGGCCATTCACAAGGCCGCACTGGAGCGTCCCTTGGTGGCTTATCATCAGCATCATGCATTGCAAGCCTGGGTCCTCGTTTCCTTGAAGAACCACCTTGGTACATTTTCCTAAACATATTTCTTCCTTCGAAAAGTTTATGAAATTTTTAGTAACTTCAAATAAAAGTAAACCAAACTCAACAAAATTGATAGCAACTACTCCTACAAGTGCATAGAGCCTATATCATGCATTAGAACTACTTGGAACCACATAAATTTGACATGCAAGCTCAAGAACATGGTCACCTAGGCAGCACAAATTTGCAATGAATAAAGCACTAGAACAAAAACTAATTGGACCAATGGAGGAGTCACATACCAAGGAACAATCCCACAAAGCAGTTTTGTGAGAGGTGCCTTGAGCAAGGAGATCGAAAATCGCAGCAAAAGGGACTAGAACTCGTGCTTGAGCTGGATAATGGTGTTTGTGGGAGGATGGAGTGTGTGGGTGCAGGAATAAGTGGAGGAGGGCCACCATGGGCCCACGAGACAGGGACGCGCCCAGGGGGGTAGGGCGCGGCCTGCACCCTCGTGGCCAGGTGGATGCCCCCCTGCTCTGTTCTCAGTGCCAAATATTATCAAATATTGCAGAAAAAACATATTTAAATTTCAGGGCATTTGGAGAACTTTTATTTTCGGGGTATTTTTATATTGCATGTATAATTCAGATAACAGACAGAAAATACTATTTTTACTTTATTTAATATAAATAACAGAAAGTAAAAGGAGGGCACAAAAGGTTGTGCTTTCTAACTTCATCCATCTCATGATCATCAAAAGGAATCCATTAACAAGGTTGATCAAGTCTTGTTAACAAACTCATTCTGAATAACATGGAACCGGAGAAATTTCGAATAACACTATGTTACCCCAATGGGGATATGCACATCCCCAATAATTAGAATATCATATTTCTTCTTGACAGTAGGAAGAGGAAATTCAAAACCTCCAAAAATAATCGATGGAATTTTTCCAATAGAATTAATACTATGAACTTGAGGTTGTTTCCTCGGAAAGTGTACCGTATGCTCAGTACCATTAACATGAAAAGTGAAGTTGCTTTTGGTGCAATCAATAACAACTCCTGCAGCATTCAAAAAGTGTCTTCCAAGAATAATAGACATACTATCATCCTCGGAAATATCAAGAATAACAAAGTCCGTTAAAATAGTAACGTTTTCAACCACAACAGGCACATCCTCACAAATACCGACAGGTATAGCAGTTGATTTATCAGCCATTTGCAAAGATATTTCAGTAGGTGTCAACTTATTTAAATCAAGTCTACGATATAAAGAGAGAGGCATAATGATAACCCACAAGTATAGGGTATCTCAACAGTTTTCGAGGGTAGAGTATTCAACCCAAATTTATTGATTCGACACAAGGGGAGCCAAAGAATATTCTCAAGTATTAGCAGTTGAGTTGTCAATTCAACCACACCTGTATAACTTAGTATCTGCAGCAAAGCATTTAGTAGCAAAGTAATATGATAGTAGTGGTAACGATAAAAAAAGTACAGAAAGCAAAAGTAATATTTTTGGTGTTTTGTAGTGATTGTAATAGTAGCAATGGAAAAGTAAATAAGCGAGAACCAATATAGGAAAAGCTCGTAGGCATTGGATCGGTGATGGAGAATTATGCTGGATGCGGTTCATCATGTAACAAGCATAACATAGGGTGACACAGAACTAGCTCCAATTCATCAATGTAATGTAGGCATGTATTCCGAATATAGTCATACGTGCTTATCGAAAAGAACTTTCATAACATCTTTTGTCCTACCTTCCCGTGGCAGCGGGGTCCTAATGGAAACTAAGGGATATTAAGGCCTCCTTTTAATAGAGAACCGGAACAAAGCATTAGCACATAGTGAATACATGAACTACTCAAACTATGGTCATCACCGGGAGTGGTCCTGATTATTGTCACTTCGGGGTTGCCGGATCATAACACATAGTAGGTGACTATAGACTTGCAAGATAGGATCAAGAACACACATATATTCATGAAAACATAATAGGTTCAGATCTGAAATGATGGCACTCGGGCCCTAGTGACAAGCATTAAGCATAGCAAAGTCATAGCAACATCAATCTCAGAACATAGTGGATACTAGGGATCAAGCCCTAACAAAACTAACTCGATTACATGATAGATCTCATCCAGCCCATCACCGTCCAGCAAGCCTACGATGGAATTACTCATGCACGGCGGCGAGCATCATGAAATTGGTGATGGAGGATGGTTGATGATGACGACGGCGACGAATCCCCCTCTCTGGAGCCCCGAACGGACTCCAGATCAGCCCTCCCGAGAGGTTTTAGGGCTTGGCGGCGGCTCCGTATCATAAAACGCGATTATTTCTTCTCCTTGATTTTTTTCTCCCCGAAAGCAAATATATAGAGTTGGAGTTGGCATCGGAGGAGCCTCAGGGGGGCCACGAGGTAGGGGGGTGCGCCCTAAGGGGGAGGGTGTGCCTCCCACCCTCGTGGAAAGGGTGTGGGCCCCCTGGTCTTCATATTTGGCAAGGATTTTTTATTATTTCCGAAAATATGTTCCGTGAAGTTTCAGGTCATTCCGAGAACTTTTGTTTCTGCACATAAATAACACCATGGCAATTCTGCTGAAAACAGCATCAGTCCGGGTTAGTTCCATTCAAATCATGCTAATTAGAGTCCAAAACAAGGGCAAAAGTGTTTGGAAAAGTAGATGCGACGGAGACGTATCAACTCCCCCAAGCTTAAACCTTTCCTTGTCCTCAAGCAATTCAGTTGGTAAACTGAAAGTGATAAAGAAAAAACTTTTACAAACTATGTTTGCTCTTGTTGTTGTAAATATGTAAAGCCGGCATTCAAGTTTTCAGCAAAGATTATAACTAACCACATTTGCAGTAACTCTCAGGTCTCATGTTCACTCATATCAATAGCATAATCAACTAGCGAGCCATAATAATAAGTCTTGGATGACAACACTTCCTCAAAACAATCATAATATGATATAACAAGATGGTATCTCGCTAGCCCTTTCTGAGACCGCAAAACATAAATGCAGAGCACCTTTAAAGATCAAGGACTAACTAGACATTGTAATTCATGGTAAAAGAGATCCAATCATAGTCATACCCAATATAAATTAACAATAATGGATGCAAATCACAGCTGCGCTCTCCAGCTAGTGCTTTTAATAAGAGGGTGATGACTCAACACAAAAGTAAATAGATAGGCCCTTCGCAGAGGGAAGCAGGTATTTGTAGAGGTGCCAGAGCTCGGTTTTGAAATAGAGATAAATAATCTTTTGAGCGGCATACTTTCATTGTCAACATAACAACTAAGAGATGGCGATATCTTCCATGCTACACACATTATAGGCGGTTCCCAAACAGAATGGTAAAGTTTATACTTCCCCTCCACCAACAAGCTTCAATCCATGGCTTGCTCGAAACAACGAGTGCCTCCAACTAACAAGAGTCCCAGGGAAGTTTTGTTTGCAATTAATTTGATTTAGTTTGCATAAAGCATGGGACTGGGCATCCCGGTGACCAGCCAATTTCTCGTGAGTGAGGAGCGGAGTCCACTCCTCTTGAGAATAACACGCCTAACATGGAAGATAAGGGCAGCCCTAGTTGATACATGAGCTATTCGAGCATACAAAACAGAATATTTATTTGAAGGTTTAGAGTTTGGCACATACAAATTTACTTGGAAAGGTAGGTAAATACCGCATATAGGAAGGTATGGTGGACTCATGTGGAATAACTTTGGGGTTTAAGGGATTGAATGCACAAGCAGTATTCCCGCTTAGTACAAGTGAAGGCTAGCAAAAGACTGGCAAGCGACCAACTAGAGAGCGATAACAGCCATGAACATGCATTAAAATTAATAAGTATTGGATGAAAGCATGAGTAGGATATAATCCACAATGAACATACATATCATGAAGGCTATGTTGATTTTGTTTCAATTACATGTGTGAACATGTGCCAAGTCGAGTTACTTAAATCATTCAAAGGAGGATACCACCCTATCATACCACATCACAACCATTTTAATAGCATGTTGGCACGCAAGGTAAACCATTATAACTCATAGCTAATCAAGCATGGCACGAGCAACTATGATCTCTAATTGTCATTGTAAACATGTTTATTCATAATAAGCTGAATCAAGAACGATGAACTCATCATATTTACAAAAACAAGAGAGGTCGAGTTCATACCAGCTTTTCTCATCTCAGTCAGTCCATAATATATCATCATATTTACCTTTCACTTGCACGACCGAACGAAGTGAATAATAATAAGAGTGCACGTGCATTGGACTAAGCTGGAATCTGCGAGCATTCAATAAACAGGAGAAGACAAGGCAATATGGGCTCTTGGTTAAATCAACAATAATGCATATAAGAGACACTTCAACAATTTAATTATGGTCTTCTCCTATCGACCCCCAAAGAAAAGAAAAGAAATAAAAACTATTTACACGGGAAAGCTCCCAACAAGCAAAAGAAGAACAGGAAATATTTTTGGGTTTTCTTTTTAATTATTACTACTATAGCAAGAAAGGTAAACTAGCTAGAAGCTATTACTATTTTTTTTGTTTTTCTTAAGGTTTAACAAACACACAAGAAGAAAGCAGGAAAAAAGAAAATAAACTAGCATGAATATTACAGTGAAAGAGTATGAGCACCGACATCTAGCAATGAGCGTGTGTAAACATAAATGTAATGTCGGTGGGAAATATGTACTCCCCCAAGCTTAGGCTTTTGGCCTAAGTTGGTTCATTGCCAGGGATGGCCTGGCGGATATCCATGGTGTAGCTGGGGTCGTACTGCGATGCAGCGATTATCGCCTCCTGAGCTGCAGCGTGGCGGCGAGCTGCCTCCACCCTCCTCTCGTACTCGTCTGCCTCCTCCTTGGTAATAATATATCTTCCTTTTGCCTGATGATCAAAGAAAGCAGGAGCAGGGAGAGTAATACGGACAGCACGCTGTTTGTCAAAGATTAGTCGATACTGGGGAGGTGATTCATTCCTCTCGACAAACTGGTGATAGACCATAGAATTAAAATCTAAATAAGTAGGAGGCAACTCCATATCATCCTCGCGAACATCCAAATCAAGAAAATTAGCTAAGCGGCTTGCATAGATTCCTCCAAAGAAATCTCCATTAAATCTATTATGATGCAACCTACGTGCAACAATGGCTCCCAGATTATAAGATTGGTCTCCCAACACAGCACTCCTAAGAAACTGAGATCAGGCACACACATATGACATGCTTCATCCTTACCATTTATGCACCTACCTATGAAGAGAGCAAAATAATGTATAGTAGGAAAGTGAATGCTCCCTATGGTAGCTTGTGCTATATCTCTAGATTCCCCTACAGTTATATCGGCAAGAAAGCCTCTAAATTCAGATTTGTGGGGATCACTAACACTACCCCATTGTGGAAGTTTGCAAGCAGAAGTAAAATCCTCTAAGTCCATGGTATAAGATTTTTCATAAAGATCAAACATGACAGTTGGAGAGTTACGTGAAGATGAAAATTCAAACCTCCTCACAAATGAACTAGTGAGATGATGGTACTGCGGGCATTTGTCTGCCTCGAAGCTCACAAGATCGGCGTTATGCAAATATGCGTTTAATTCCTCTTTGATTCCCGCTCGATCCATAAAATTTTCTGAAGGCCACTCACAAGGTCGCACTGGGGCGTCTCTTGGTGGCTCCTCATCAGAGTCACGCATTGCAAGCCTGGGTCCTTGCTTCCTTGAAGAACCACCTTGGAACATTTTCCTAAACATATTTCTTCCTCCGAAAAAATTCTGAAATTTTTAGTAACTTCAAACAAAAGTGAACCAAGCTCAATAAAATTGATAGCAACTACTCCTACAAGTGCCTAGAGACTATATCAAGCATTAGAACTACTTGGAACCATATAAATTTGACATGCAAGCTCAAGAACATGGTCACCTAGGCAGCAAAAATTTGCAATGAATAGAGCACTAGAACAAAAACTAATTGTACCAATGGAGGAGTCACATACCAAGGAACAATCTTCCCAAGCAGTTTTGTGAGAGGTGCTTTGAGCAAGGAGATCGAAAATCACAGCAAAGTGAGCTAGAACTCGTACTTGAGCTAGATATTCGTGTTTGTGGGAGGAAGAAGAGCTGTATGGGTGAAGGAATAAGTGGAGGAGGGCCACTTTGGGCCCATGAGGCAGGAGGCGCGCCCTCCACCCTCGTGCCCAGGTGGTTGACCCCCCTCCTGTGTTCTCAGTTCCATAAATCCTCAAATATTCTAGAAAAAATCATATTTCATTTTCAGGGCATTTGGAGAATTTTTATTTTTGGGGTATTTTTATATTGTTCGGATAAATCAGAAAACAGACAGAAAAATAGTATTTTACTTTATTTCAACTAAATTACAGAAAGTAAAAAGAGGGTACAGAAGGTTGTGCCTTCTAGTTTCATCCATCTTATGCTCATCAAAAGGAATCCACTAACAAGGTTGATCAAGTCTTGTTAACAAACTCATTCCGAATAACATGGAACCGGAGAAATTTCGAATAACACTATGTTACCTCAATGGGGATATGCACATCCCCAATAATAAGGATATCATATTTCTTCTTGACAGTAGGAAGAGGAAATTCAAAAGCTCCAATAATAATCGATGGAATTTTTCCAATAGAGTTGATAATGTGAACTTGAGGTTGTTTCCTCGGAAAGTGTACCGTATGCTCATTACCATTAAAATGAAAAGTGACATTGCCTTTGTTGCAATCAATAACAGCCCTTGTAGTATTCAAAAAAGGTCTTCCAACAATAATAGACATATTATCATCCTCGGGAATATCAAGAATAACAAAGTCTGTTAAAATAGTAACGTTTGCAACCACAACGGACACATCCTCACAAATACCGACAGGTATAGCAGTTGATTTATCAGCCATTTGCAAAGATATTTTAGTAGGTGCCAACTTATTCAAGCCAAGTCTACGATATAAAGAAAGAGGCATAACACTAACACCGGCTCCAAGATCACATAAAGCAGTTTTAACATAGTTTCTTTTAATGGAGCATGGTATAGTAGGTACTCCTGGATCTCCAAGTTTCTTTGGTATTCCACCCTTGAAAGTATAATTAGCAAGCATGGTGAAAATTTCAGCTTCCGGTATCTTTCTTTTATTAGTGACAATATCTTTCATATATTTATCATAAGGATTCATTTTGAGCATATCAGTCAATCGCATACGCAAAAAGATAGGTCTAATCATTTCAGCAAAGCGCTCAAAATCCTCATCATCCTTTTTCTTGGATGGTTTGGGAGGAAAAGGCATGGGTTTCTGAACCCAACGTTCTCTTTCTTTACCATGTTTCCTAGCAACAAAGTCTCTCTTATCATAACGTTGATTATTTGATTGTGGGTTAGCAAGGTCAACAACAGGTTCAATTTCTACATCATTATCATTACTAGGTTGAGCATCATCATTAACATTTCCACTAGGTTCATGTTCGTTACCAGATTGTGTTTCGGCATTAGAAATAGATATATCATTTGGATTATCAGGTGTTTCAGCAATAGGTTCACTAGAATCATGCAAAGTCCAATCATTTTTATTTTTCTTCTTTTTAGAAGAACTAGGTATATCAATATTATTTCTCGGAGAATCTTGCTCAATTCTCTTAGGGTGGCCTTCGGGATACAAAGGTTCCTGAGTCATTCTACCAGTTCTAGTAGCCACTCTAACAGCATAATCATTTTTCTTACTATTTAATTCATTGAGCAAATCATTTTGAGCCTTAAGTACTTGCTCTACTTGAGTGGTAACCATAGAAGCATGTTTGCTAACAAGTTTAAGCTCACCTCTAACGTTAGCCATATAATCACCCAAGTGTTTAGTCATATAAGCATTTTGTTTTAATTGTCTACCAAAATAAGCATTCAAATCTTCTTGCTTAACCATAAAGTTATCAAACTCATCCAAGCATTGGCTAGCAATTTTAGTAGGAGGGATTTCAGCTCTATCATATCTATAGAGAGTATTTACCTTTACTACCTGTGTCGGGTTATCAAGACCAGGAGGTTCTTCAATAGGTAGTGGATTAAGATCATATGTTTCTTCAACAGGCGGTAAATTAAGACCATGTATTTCTTCAATAGGAGGTAAATTCTTAACGTCTTCAGCTTTAATACCTTTTTCTTCCATAGATTTCTTTGCCTCTTGCATATCTTCAGGACTGAGAATTAGAACACCTCTCTTCTTCGGAGTTGGTTTAGGAATAGGCTCATTAATTGGAGCAGGAGCTGGATCAGAAAGTGTCCAATTATTTTCATTTGTCAACATATTATTCAATAGGATTTCAGCTTCATCTGGTGTTCTTTCCCTGAAAACAGAACCAGCACAACTATCCAGGTAATCTCTGGAAGCATCGGTTAGTCCATCATAAAAGATATCAAGTATTTCATTTTTCTTAAGAGGATGATCAGGCAAAGCATTAAGTAACTTGAGAAGCCTCCCCCAAGCTTGTGGGAGACTCTCTTCAATTTTCACAAAGTTATATATTTCCATTAAACCAGCTTGTTTCTTATGAGCAGGGAAATATTTAGCAGAGAAGTAATAAATCATATCTTGGGGACTACGCACACAACCAGGATCAAGAGAATTAAACCATATCTTAGCATCACCCTTTAATGAGAACGGAAATATTTTAAGGATATAAAAGTAGCGAGATCTCTCATCATTAGTGAACAGGGATGCTATATCATTTAATTTAGTAAGATGTGCCACAACAGTTTCAGATTCATAACCATGAAAAGGATCAGATTCAACCAAAGTAATTATATCAGGATCAACAGAGAATTCATAATCCTTTTCGGCAACACAGATAGGTGAAGTAGCAAAAGCAGGGTCAGGTTTCATTCTATCTTTAAGAGATTACTTATTCCATTCAACTAATAACCTCTTGAGCTCATATCTATCTTTGCAAGCTAAAATAGTTACAGAAGCTTCTATATCAAAAACATAACCCTTAGGAATAACTGGCATATCTTCATCATCACTTTCATCAATATAATCAGTTTCAATAATTTCTTTCTCTCTAGCCCTAGCAATTTGTTCATCAAGAAATTCACTAAGGGGCACAGTAGTATCAAGCATAGAAGTAGTTTCATAATAAGTATCATGCATAGCAGAAGTGGCATCATCAATAACATGCGACATATCAGAACGGATAGCAGAAGCAGGTTTAGGTATCGCAAGCTTACTCAAAACAGAAGGTGAATCAAGTGCAGAGCTAGATGGCAGTTCCTTACCTCCCCTCGTAGTTGAGGGATAAATCTTGGTTTTTGGATCTCTCAAGTTCTTCATAATGATAAGCAGATATAAATCCCAAGTGACTCAAAGAATAGAGCTATGCTCCCCGGCAACGGTGCCAGAAAATAGTCTTGATAACCCACAAGTATAGGGGATCGCAACAGTTTTTGACGGTAGAGTATTCAACCCAAATTTGTTGATACGACACAAGGGGAGCAAAAGAATATTTTCAAGTATTGGCAGTTGAGTTGTCAATTCAACCACACCTGGATAACTTAGTATCTGCAGCAAAGTATTTAGTAGCAAAGTAATATGATAGTAGTGGTAACGGTAACAAAAGTAAAGAAAGCAAAAGTAATATTTTTGGTGTTTTGTAGTGATTGTAACAGTAGCAATGGAAAAGTAAATAAGCAAGAACCAATATAGGAAAAGCTCGTAGGCATTGGATCGGTGATGGAGAATTATGCCGGATGCGGTTCATCATGTAAAAGGCATAACATAGGGTGACATAGAACTAGCTCCAATTCATCAATGTAAAGTAGGCATGTATTCCGAATATAGTCATACGTGCTTATGGAAAAGAACTTGCATAACATCTTTTGTCCTACCCTCCCATGGCAGCGGGGTTCTAATGGAAGCTAAGGCATATTAAGGCCTCCTTTTAATAGAGAACCGGAACAAAGCATTAGCACATAGTGAATACATGAACTCCTCAAACTATGGTCATCACCGGGAGTGGTCCCGATTATTGTCACTTCGGGGTTGCCGGATCATAACACATAGTAGGTGACTATAGACTTGCAAGATAGGATCAAGAACACACATATATTCATGAAAACATAATAGGTTTAGATCTGAAATCATGGCACTCGGGCCCTAGTGACAAGCATTAAGCATAGCAAAGTCATAGAAATATCAATCTCAGAACATAGTGGATACTAGGGATCAAACCCTAACAAAACTAACTCGATTACATGATAGATCTCATCCAACCCATCACCGTCCAGCAAGCCTACGATGGAATTACTCACGCACGGCGGTGAGAATCATGAAATTGGTAATGGATGAAGGTTGATGATGACGACGGCGACGAATCCCCCTGTCCGGAGCCCCGAACAGACTCCAGACCAGCCCTCCCAAGAGGTTTTAGGGCTTGGCAGCGGCTCCGTATCGTAGAACGCGATTATTTCTTCTCCTTGATTTTTTTCTCCCCGAAATCAAATATATAGAGTTGGAGTTGGCGTCGGAGGAGCCTCAGGGGGCCCACGTGGTAGGGGGCGCGCCCTAGGGGGGAGGGCGCGCCCCCACCCTCATGGACAGGGTGTGGGCCCCCTGGTCTTCATATTTGGCAAGGATTTTTTATTATTTCCAAAAGGATGTTCCGTGAAGTTTCAGGTCATTCTGAGAACTTTTATTTCTGCACATAAATAACACCATGGCAATTCTACTGAAAACAGCGTCAGTCCGGGTTAGTTCCATTCAAATCATGCAAATTAGAGTCCAAAACAAGGGCAAAAGTGTTTGGAAAATTAGATACGATGGAGACGTATCACATAACACTAACACCGGCTCCAAGATCACATAAAGCAGTTTTCACATAATTTCTTTTAATGGAGCATGGTATAGTGGGTACTCCTGGATCTCCTAACTTCTTAGGTATTCCACCCTTAAAAGTGTAATTAGCAAGCATGGTGAAAATTTCAGCTTCCGATATCTTTCTTTTATTAGTAACAATTTATTTCATGTACTTAGCATAAGGATTCATTTTGAGCATATCAGTTAATCGCATACGCAAAAAGATAGGTCTAATCATTTCAGCAAAGCGCTCAAAATCCTCATCATCCTTTTTCTCGGATGGTTTGGGAGGAAAAGGCATGGGTTTTTTAACCCATGGTTCTCTTTCTTTACCATGTTTCCTAGCAACAAAGTCTCTCTTATCATAACGTTGATTCTTTGGTTGCGGGTTATCAAGATCAATAGCAGGTTCAATTTCTATATCATTATCATTGCTAGGTTGAGCATCATCATGAACATTATCATTAATATTATCACTTGTTTCAGGTTCATTACGAGATTGTGTTTCAGCATCAGAAATAGAAATATCATTTGGATTCTCAGGTGTTTAAGCAATAGGTTCACTAGAAGTAGTATCAAGCATAGAAGTAGTTTCATCATTTGGATTCTCAGGTGTTTCAGCAATAGGTGTTTCAGCAATAGCCCTAGCAAGTTGTTCATCAAGAAATTCACCAAGTGGCACAGTAGTATCAAGCATAGAAGTAGTTTCATCATAAGTATCATGCATAGCAGAAGTGGCATCATCAATAATATGCGAAATATCAGAATTAATAGCAGGAGAAGGTCTAGGTGCCGCAAGCTTACTCAAAACAGAAGGTGAATGAAGTGCACAGCTAGATGGCAGTTCCTTACCTCCCCTCGTAGTTGAGGGATAAATCTTGGTTTTTGGATCTCTCAAGTTCTTCATAATGATAAGAAGATATAAATCCCAAGTAGCTCAAAGAATAGAGCTATGCTCCCCGCAATGGCGCCAGAAAATAGTCTTGATAACCCACAAGTATAGGGGATCACAACAGTTTTCGAGGGTAGAGTATTCAACCCAAATTTATTGATTCAACACAAGGGGAGCCAAAGAATATTCTCAAGTATTAGCAGCTGAGTTGTCAATTCAAGCACACCTGGCAAATTAATATCTGCAACAAAGTATTTAGTAGCAAAGTAATATGATAGTAGTGGTAACGGTGGTAAAAGGTAACGGTAGCAAAAGTAATATTTTTGATGTTTTGTAGTGATGATAACAATAGCAACGGAAAACTAAATAAGCGAAGAACAATATATGGAAAGCTCGTAGGCAATGGATCAGTGATAGAGAATTATGCCAGATGTGGTTCATCATGTAACAGTCAAAACCTAGGGTGACACAGAACTAGCTCCAATTCATTAATGTAATGTAGGAATGTATTCCGAATATAGTCATACGTTCTTATGGAAAAGAACTTGCATGACATCTTTTATCCTACCCTCCCGGGGCAGCGGGGTCTAATGGAAACTAAGGGATATTAAGGCCTTCTTTTAATAGAGTACCAGACCAAAGCATTAACACATAGTGAATACATGAACTCCTCAAACTACGGTAATCACCGGGAGTGGTCCCGATTATTGTCACTTCAGGGTTGCCGGATCATAACACATAGTAGGTGACTATAGACTTGCAAGATACGATCAAGAACTCACATATATTCATGAAAACATAATAGGTTCAGATCTGAAATCATGGCACTCGGGCCCTAGTGAAAAGCATTAAGCATAGCAAAGTCATAGCAACATCAATCTCAGAACATAGTGGATACTAGGGATCAAACCCTAACAAAACTAACTCAATTACATGATAAATCTCATCCAACCCATCATCATCCAGCAAACCTACGATGGAATTACTCACGCACGGCGGTGAGCATCATGAAATTGGCGATGGAGGATGGTTGATGATGACGATGGCGACGGATTCCCCTCTCTGAAGCCCCAAACAGACTCCAGATCAGCTCTCCCAAGAGAGTTTAGGGCTTGGCGACGGCTCCGTATCGTAAAACGAGATGAATCTTTCTCTCTTATTTTTTTTCTCTCCGAACACGAATATATAGAGTTGGAGTTGAGGTCGGAGGAGCTCCAGGGGGGCCACGAGGCAAGGGGGCGCGCCCCCACCCTCATGGCTAGGGTGTGGGCCCCCTGGTCTTGATCTTTTGCCAGTATTTTTTTATTTCAAAAAATAATCTCTGTGAAGTTTCAAGTCATTCTGAGAACTTTTGTTTCTGCACATAAATAACACCATGGAAATTCTATTGAAAACAGCGTCAGTCTGGGTTAGTTCAATTCAAATCATGAAAGTTAGAGTCCAAAACAAGGGAAAAGTGTTTGGAAAAGTAGATACGACAGAGACGTATCAGCCGCCCCCCCTCCTTGCCAATTTGGACTAGAGGGCGAGGGGGCGCGCGGCTGCCCTTGGTCGCCCCTCCTCTTCTCCCACTAAGTCCCATTAGGCCCAATATACTCCCCGGGGGGTTCCGGTAACCCCATGGTACTCCGGTATATGTCTGAAACCTCCCTGAACTTTTCCAGTATCCGAACATAGTCATCCAATATATCGATCTTTACGTCTCGACCATTTCGAGACTCCTCGTCATGTCTGTGATCATATCAGGGACTACGAACTACCTTCGGTACATCAAGACACAAAAACTCATAATACCGATCGTCACAGAACTTTAAGCGTGCGGACCCTACGGGTTTGAGAATTATGTAGACATGACCGAGACACGTCTCCGATCAATAACCAATAGCGGAACCTGGATGCTCATATTGGTTCCTACATATTCTACGAAGATCTTTATCAGTCATACCGCATAACAACATATGTTGTTCCCTTTGTCATCGGTATGTTACTTGCCCGAGATTTGATTATCGGTATCTCAATACCTAGTTCAATCTCGTTACCGGCAAGTCTCTTTACTTGTTCCGTAATGCAACATCGCGCAACTAACTCATTAGTCACATTGCTTGCAAGACTTATAGTGATATGCATTACCGAGAGGGCCCAGAGATACCTCTCCGACAATCGGAGTGACAAATCCTATTCTTGATCTATGCCAACTCCGCGAACACCATCGGAGACACCTGTAGAGCACCTTTATAATCACCCAGTTACGTTGTGACGTTTGGTAGCACACAAAGTGTTCCTCCGGTATTGGGAGTTGCATAATATCATAGTCATAGGAACATGTATAAGTCATGAAGAAAGCAATAGCAGTAAACTGAAACGATCAAGTGCTAAGCTAACAAAATGGGTCAAGTCAACTACCTTCGGTACATCAAAACACAAAAACTCATAATACCGATCATCATAGAAATTTAAGCGTGCGGACCCTACGGGTTCGAGAACTATGTAGACATGATCGAGACACGTCTCCGATCAATAACCAATAGCGTAACCTGTATGCTCATATTGGCTCCTACATATTCTACGAAGATCTTTATCGGTCAAACCGCATAACAACATATGTTGTTCCCTTTGTCAGTGGTATGTTACTTGCCCGAGATTTGATCATCGGTATCTCAATACCTAGTTCAATCTCGTTACCGGCAAGTCTCTTTACTCGTTCCGTAATGTAACATCCTGCAACTAACTCATTAGTCACATTTCTTGCAAGGCTTATAGTGATATGCATTACCGAGAGGGCCCAGAGATATACCTCTCCGACAATCGGAGTGACAAATCCTAATCTCGATCTATGCTAACTCAAGAAACACCATCGGAGACACCTGTAGAGCATCTTTATAGTCACCCAGTTACGTTGTGATGTTTGATAGCACACTAAGTGTTCCTCCGCTGTTCGGGAGTTGCATAATCTCATAGTCATAGGAACATGTATAAGTTATGAAGAAAGCAATAACAGTAAACTAAAATGATGAAGTGCTAAGCTAACGAAATGGGTCAAGTGAATCACATCATTGTCCTAATGATGTGATCCCGTTGATCAAATAACAACTCATGTTTATGGCTAGGAAACTTAACCATATTTGATCAATGAGATAGTTAAGTAGAGGCATACTAGTGACACTATGTTTGTCTATGTATTCACACATGTATTATGTTTCCAGTTAATACAATTCTAGCATGAATAATAAACATTTATCATGAAATAAGGAAATAAATAATAACTTTATTATTGCCTCTAGGGTATATTTCCTTCAGTCTCCCATTTGCACTAGAGTCAATAATCTAGATTACACATTAATGATTCTAACACCCATGGAGTCTTGGTGCTGATCATGTTTTGCTCCTGGAAGAGGCTTAGTCAGCGGGTCTGCAACATTCAGATCTGTATGTATCTTGCATATTCCTATGTCTCCCACCTGAACTTGATCCCGGATGGAATTGAAGCGTCTCTTGATGTGCTTGGTTCTCTTGTGAAATCTGGATTCCTTTGCCAAGGCAATTGCACCAGTATTGTCACAAAAGATTTTCATTGGACCCGATGGACTAGGTATGACACCTAGATCGGATATGAACTCCTTCATCCAGACTCCTTCATTTGCTGCTTCCGAAGAAGCTATGTACTCTGCTTCACACGTAGATCCCGCCACGACGCTTTGTTTAGAACTGCTCCAACTGACAGTTTTGCCGTTCAATATAAACACGTATCCGCTTTGCGATTTAGAATCGTCTGGATTAGTGTCAAAGCTTGCATCGACGTAACCATTTACGACGAGCTCTTTGCCACCTCCATAAATGAGAAACATATCTGAGGGAGTCCTGGATTAGGGGGTGTCCGGATAGCCGGAGTATACCTCCGGCCAGACTCCTGGACTATGAAGATACAAGATTGAAGACTTCGTCCCGTGTCTGGAAGGGACTTTCCTTGGTGTGGAAGGCAAGCTTGGCGATATGGATATGTAGATCTGCTACCATTGTAACCGACTCTGTGTAACCCTAGCCCTCTTCGGTGTCTATATAAACCAGAGGGTTTTAGTCCGTAGGACAGAACAACAACAATCATACCATAGGCTAGCTAGTAGGGTTTAGCCTCCTTGATCTCGTGGTAGATCTACTCTTGTACTACCCATATCATCAATATTAATAAAGCTGGAGTAGGGTTTTACCTCCATCAAGAGGGCCCGAACCTGGGTAAAAACATCGTGTCCCTTGTCTCCTGTTACCATCCGCCTAGACGCACAGTTCGGTACCCCCTTACCGAGATCCGCCAATTTTGACACCGACATTGGTGCTTTCATTGAGAGTTCCTCTGTGTCGTCACTTTTAGGCCCGATGGCTCCTCCGATCATCAACAGCGATGCGGTCCAGGGTGAGACTTTTCTCCCCGGACAGATCTTCGTATTCGGCGGCTTTGCACTGCGGGCCAATTCGCTTGGCCATCTGGAGCAGATTGAAAGCTACGCCCCTGGCCATCAGGTCAGATTTGGAAGTCTGAACTACACAGTTGACATCCGCAGGGACTTGATCTTCAATGGATTCGATCCACAGCCGAGCGCGCCGCACTGTCACGAAGGGCAAGATTTAATTCTGATCTTTAGTTCGGAGCCAATTGCGTCCACCTCGGAGTGTCCTGGAGGCCGCGCCCGCATCAGCTCCGACCTTCAGTTCGGAGCCAATTGCATCGATCGAGGACGGGTGGCTAGACGCCGCCTCGGAGGCTGCAATATCTACGGCGATCGAGCCAAACACCAGCCTTGTCCCCTGCAAAACCCGTGACTCCAAGGTGCCGGACTCCTCCCCGGACTCCGAGCCCCCCACGCCCCTGCCGATCGAATCTGATTGGGTGTCGATTATGGAGTTCACCGCCGCGGACATCTTTCAGCACTCGCCCTTCGACGATATTCTGAATTCACTAAAGTATCTCTCTTTATCAGGAGAGACCTGGCCGGACTACGGTAAGCAAGGTTGGGATGTGGATGATGAAGAAATTCAAAGCCCACCCACCACCCACTTTGTAGCCACTATCGATGATTTAACCGACATGCTCAACTTCGACTCCGAAGACATCGACGGTATGGACGCTGATGCTGGAGACGAATCAGGAACCAGCGCCTATAGGGCACTGGAAAGCCACCTCGTCATATGACATATACATGGTGGACACCCCAAAAGAAGGCGATGGCGATGGAACAACAGAGGATGACCCCTCCAAGAAATAGCCTAAGCGTCGGCATGAGCGGCGCGGCTCTAAATCCCGCCAAAGCAAAAACGGTGATTCCGCCATGGGAGATAATAACACTCCAGACAGTGCCGAAGAAAACCCCCTCCAGCAGGATTTAGCACAGGAGGATGGAGAAGCCAGCCCTCATGAGAGAGCGGCAGACAGAGAGGTCGAGGACGATAATTATATGCCTCCCTCCGACGACGAGGCAAGCCTCAACAACGACGAATTTGTCGTGCCGGAGGATCCCGTCGAACAAGAGCGTTTCAAACACATGCTTATGGCCACGGCGAGCAGCCTCAAGAAAAACAGCAACAGCTTAGAGCTGATCAAGATTTGCTAGCCGACAGATGGACTGAAGTCCTTGCGGCCGAAGAGTATGAACTCGAACACCCCTCCAAGTGCTACCCAAAGCGTAGGTTGCTACCCCGATTAGAGGAGGAAGCACCTAAACCTACATCACCAGCGCATGATGCGGCCGACCGGCCACCTCGTGGCCGCGACAGAGAGGCCTCTCGGCCCTCCACTCAAGCCGCACCCCGGCGCCGCTCAAAAAATACCAAGGCACGGGAAAATGCGCCAGACCTGCGAGATATATTGGAGGACAAGGCAAGGCAAACAAGATCGATCTACGGGTCGCGTGGGCGCCCCACGGCACGAGACGGTAATCGTCACTCCAGATACAGTAAATCCGGCCGGGCCGAACACAGTAGACAAAGCTCATTTGAGCTACGTCGTGATATAGCCCAGTACAGAGGCGCCGCACACCCACTATGCTTCACAGACGAATTAATGGATCATCAAATCCTCGAGGGTTTCAAACCCGTAAACATTGAGTCATATGATGGCACAACAGATCCTGCGGTATGGATCGAGGATTATCTCCTTCATATCCACATGGCCCGCGGCGACGATCTACACGCCATCAAATACCTCCCACTCAAGCTTAAAGGACCAGCTCGACATTGGCTTAACAGCTTGCCAGCAGAATCAATTGGTTGTTGGGAGGACCTGGAAGCCGCATTCCTCGACAATTTCCAGGGCACCTATGTGCGACCACCAGACGCCGATGACCTAAGCCACATAATTCAGCAGCCAGAGGAATCGGCCAGACAATTCTGGACACGGTTCCTAACAAATATAAATCAAATCGTCGACTGTCCGGACGCAGAGGCCCTAGCAGCCTTCAAGCATAACATCCGAGACGAGTGGCTCGCTCGGCACCTAGGTCAGGAAAAGCCAAAATCTATGGCAACCCTCACGACACTCATGACCCACTTTTGTGCGGGAGAAGACAGCTGGCTGGCTCGTAGCAATAACATGACCAAGAGCCCTAGTAATTCGGATACCAAGGCCAGCAGTTGTAGGTCGCGTCGCAACAAGCAAAAGCGCCGCATTAATGGCGACAACGCTGAGGATATGGCAGTTAATGCCGGATTCAGAGGCTCTAAACCCGGTCAGCGGAAAAAGGCATTCCAAAGAAATACTCCGGGCCCGTCCAGTTTGGACCGAAT
Organism: Aegilops umbellulata; assembly: GCA_032464435.1. Classification (NCBI taxonomy): domain Eukaryota; kingdom Viridiplantae; phylum Streptophyta; class Magnoliopsida; order Poales; family Poaceae; genus Aegilops; species Aegilops umbellulata. The sequence continues at coordinate 452,404,962 of CP136054.1, forward strand.
ACTCGACCGCTCATGCCAGATACATGGCACCCCTGAAAAACCAGCCAATCACACCAACAGGGATTGTTGGGTGTTCAAGCAGGCAGGCAAGTTAAATGCCAAAAGCAGAGACAAGGGGCTGCATAGCGACGACGAGGAAGAGCCCCGGCCACCAAAAAATAGTGGAAAGAAGGGCTTCCCCACACAAGTGCGGACGGTGATCATGATATACGCAACCCACATCCCCAAGAGGGAGCGAAAGCGTGCGCTAAGGGACGTATACGCGATGGAGCCAGTCGCCCCAAAGTTCAACCCATGGTCCTCCTTCCCGATCACTTTTGATCGAAGGGACCACCCCACTAGCATCCGTCATGGTGGATTCGCCGCATTGGTTCTAGACCCAATTATTGACGGATTTCACCTCACTAGAGTCCTTATGGACGGCGGCAACAGCCTGAACCTGCTTTACCAGGATATAGTGTGAAAAATGGGCATCGATCCCTCGAGGATTAAACCCACTAAAACGACCTTTAAAGGCATCATACCAGGTGTAGAGGCCAACTGTACAGGCTCAGTCACACTTGAAGTGGTCTTCGGATCTCCGGATAATTTCCGAAGTGAGGAGTTAATCTTTGACATAGTCCTGTTCCGCAGTGGCTATCACACACTGCTCGGGCAAACCGCATTTGCCAAGTTCAATGCGGTACCGCACTACGCGTACCTTAAGCTCAAGATGCCAGGCCCTCGAGGAGTCATTACGGTCAATGGAAACACCGAATGCTCTCTCCGAACGGAGGAGCATACGGCGTCTCTCGCAACGGAAGTACAAAGCAGCCTCTCAAGGCAATTCTCCAGTCCGGCCATTAAACGTCCGGACACCGTCAAGCGCGCCCTGAGTAACCTACAACAAGACCGCCTGGCACGTTCCGAGTAGGCGTAGCAATACGGCCCCAACCCCAGCCCTCGCGAAATTGCGAAAGCAGTGCGGCGCGTACATAACTACGCTCTGGAAATACCATGGGCACAGGGGGAGGGGCACCATCATGGCACGCCCGAAACACGGCTTAAACCGCACTAGGGGCTGCCGATTTCTTAATTTTCTCTTACTTTCAGAACTCCATTCTTTGGAAGGCCTAACCGGCAGTACAATTGCCGCACAAACGATGCAAGAACTAGGGAAGCAGAAAGCTACGCCGCATTATGGAACTCCCAGGTGGTCTCTATAATGAGCAGTATACCTGTTTCGCATACCATTCTGCAGCCTGCCCCTGGAAAGGACATGTTAAATAGTCCCACCTTTTGCTTATCGCACTATTTGTATCGTTCTGCTTTGATCGCAGCTTTTTCAAATAAACAATGCATAGCTTTCGTCTATTATTGCATTACTCTTTTTTACCAATATATGTTCATTAATGACATGTTGCACCCGTACACTTTGGTACGACCCAATACGCCAGGGGCTTAAGTACCCCACAACATGGTGTGAGAAGTCCGAACACTTTCACAAGTGCGGCACCCCGAACTTATAGCATTATATGCATCGGCTCCGAATCATGTCTTGGGTCAATAGTTGGGTTTGCCCGGCTCCTATGTCTTGGTACCTTACGTTCCGTTATATCGGCTAAGGTAGAGGAAGTTACCTCATATTTTTCCTTCATCATATTCACCATACCGGCTTCATAATCACGGCTGGTGTACAGCCGGTTCAGATAGCCAGAATGGAGATCTTGAGCAGTCAGAGCGGCATATGTTGACAAATCAGCACTCCATTTGCCTTTATCAACCACAGAGAATTCCGCTTTGGCTGTGTGCCTTGACAAAGCGATAGGATTTCTTGGGTCTGTATGGCCAATGCCAGTAATCAAAACATCATCATCCTTCTTCTCAGCAGCTCATGCTGGAGTCGCTGGTTTGTCAGTATTTTTTGTTGGACTGGCTAGATTGTCAGTCGTATGGGGCTTGTTGGCTGATCAGCATGGCCTGTTCCATCAATTTATGTCTATTCAGCAACAAAGTCATGGTCTTGTGGCGGCGGGTCATTCAGCACGTCATCATGGTTTGCCTCTTCAGTGTTTAATACTCTCTCTGGTTCAGCATCTGTATTTTCCTCTGACGTTTGGTTCAGGCGAGCTTTCTTGCTTGGTCTGGGCTTGGCTCTGAGAGAAGTAAAGAATGATCAGTACAGCATATGTTAAAGTAATATGTCAAAGATATACAACGGAATATGACTTACCCAAGGACTGTTTTGAGGGGTGCAAGCTTGGTGGCTGATGACTCGCCAAAGGATGAATGAGAAGTGCCCTGATAATTGGAATCAGACGGATTAAGAGGTTGACGAAAACAACCCGCTTTAGGGCGTGAAGTGGCAAGGGAATTAGAGACATCTGAACGGCGTTTCCGAACCGGACTGTTCGGTAAACCGGCGGAGGTAACTACCTGGCCGCTGTGCCAATTTGTGCGGCGAGCCTCATGCTGTTGTGTCTTCACAAGAAAGTTTGGATCCAAATAACCAAGAGGATGAGAAAATTTAACTTTCGGGTTTGCCCGACGGATTTTTAGTGAAGGCAAAGGGTTTGAATCGGAGGAAAGAATGATTACTTCTACAGTGTCGGCGTGACTGACTTCAGCGTCGTCTTTGCAATAATCAACATCAATAAGGCGCATGAAAAATAAACCAAGTGAGTCAAGTTCTACCTGAAGATCCGGGTTACCCACATCATCGTCAGCCGGTGGATCGGAGGATGCAGTGGTTCTCTTCCTGTTAGCAGGTTTCTTCACAACTCTGGTCTTTTCTCGGGTTGGCTTCGCCGGTTTATCTTGTGGAGGTTTCTTGTTCCAGAACGGATCATCGCCCTGTCAAAAATAATAACATTTTTAGATAATATTTGGATAGAAGCAATTTCAGATATGCAGATGGTATGATTCTTACCGCTGGCGGTTTGTTGATGGAGCAAAAGGGAAGTAGGCCGGTTTGAGCACAGGTCTCTTCCGGTTCATTCAACATATTTTTTGACAGCTTCAGTAACTTCGTCGTCTGTCAGCTGGATATCAATGTCCCGCAAAGCATCCTTTACATCTCATGTATACTCAAACATCAAACCGGGGCGCTGGCTTAAGGGCAGTACGCTCCAAGAGATCCAGCAGCGAGCAAAATCAACCCCTGTCAACCTGTTTGCCATGAAGGCCCTAAGCTTGGATATTTGACAAGCATATTTGAGTCTCTCCTTGGCAGCCAGCCTCTGAGGAAAAGGGTGTGTATTGCTCAGACATTCCGGGCGGTAACCTGGCAGGGGATTTTCTTCAGAAGGGGAGGTGTCCCTGCAATAAAACCATGTCTGGTTCCATTCCTTGGGGTGGCTCTGAAGATTGGCATAGGGAAGGTTACTTCTTTCCTTTTTTGAATCGCCATACTGCCCAGTTCTGTGTTGGGTCCGTCTTTGAACTCTGTGCACGGTTCAGGTGAAAGCAGTCCCTGAGTAGTTGAAGGTTCCTCCTGAAGGTAAGCCTCACTGAAGACTTGGAAGTGGCAGATATTGGTTATGGAGTTCGGACCGATATCCTGTGGGCGCAGTTGAAAGTTGACTAAGACATCCCGGATTTTTTTTGAACCGGGAGGGTTGAAGACCCGGCTTAAATGATCAGCAAAAACAATAACTTCTCCTTCTTTGGGAGTAGGAGGACATTCCGTGTCAGGGACCCTCCAGTGAATGACGTTTTTATCGCTTAAAGCGCCTGTTTTGACCAAATTGTTCAGCTGGTCCTCAGTCACTCGAGAAGGGACCCAGTTGCATTCATACGCTTGTTTGGCCATGGCAAGATCTACAATACAATATTTGCCGGTTTAAGAATATGTTGGACAGTTATATGATGATATATACTTGTTAAACCGGGGTCAGCTATCTATAAACCGGAGTTCAACAATGCAACAGTGCCCCGGTAAAGGATTTGGCGGTTCAGCAAGGGGACTAATGGTATATACCGGATTGTCATTTTCTCTACAAAGTTAAACCTCCTAGTCTAAACATTGAAGAGTCAAGACTGCAGATGTGTAAGTGAATAAAAACAGGTTTCACAAGATTATGTTGCAGTTTTGGATCTAAGGCATGTCAGAAAAGGGAAATATATTCAACAGCACGGGGAAGCACTGCCGGACCAATGAATGAAGGTTCGGATAAGATCTACTGTTTTGAGATGCATAAGTGGAAATAGAGGCTAAAAGCTACCACTATACAGAGCAGATGTTCAGGAGTGTCGGATTTCGGGTTCCGACAGACCCTTAAGGTTTGAACTCTAGGGTGTGCGCGGAGATTATGCCCTCTACCTCTCCGTCTCGCAAGGATCTAAACTACCAAAGGAACAACACAAAAGACACAGAGTTTATACTGGTTCGGGCCACCGATGTGGTGTAATACCCTACTCCAGTGTGGTGGGTGGATTGCCTCTTGGGCTGGTGATGAAGAACAGTACAAAGGAGAACAGCCTCGCGAGGGCGTGTTCTAGCTGGGATGATGAACTGCTAGGGGAGTTCTGCCACCCTTCTCCCTCTCTCTCTCTCTCTCTCTCTCTCTCTCTCTCTCTCTCTCCTTGCTCGGATTCTGGGTACTCGATCCTCTCTCTGGATGCCTCTACCCTGGGGTTGGCTAGTCCTATTTATAGGCAAAGGCCCTGGGCCTCTTCCCAAATATTGAGCGGGAAGGGCGCCAACAATCGGCCAATTCGAAGGGGAACATACAGTACTCTTATCCTGACTAAAGTCGGTCCTCGCCTGCCAAAGGCCCTGTGGTGACGCCGTTCTGGGCTCCACGGTGACCTCCTTCCCACCGTTGGACTGGTCTTGGTCTTGTTGCACCGAAATGGATGCCTTTGCTTGATCCTCTCGCCTGCGCTTGCCCCCTTTGCACCAAAGAGGAAAGGGAGGACACTGCGCGGTCTGGCGCCCGCCTGGCACCCTTGGTCGTCATGGGCACCTCGCGAGGTACCCTGCCTTGATCTTTCCGCCTCCTCGTGAGCCAGCATGACAAGGCCGCGCCTGAGGAAGCGCCGTGTCGTCCGCCCCGTGAGGCTTGGCCCCTCGCGAGGGTCTTGGGTCTCGTGTTGATGAAGTTGGGCCGTGTTGGGTCCCCTCGAGCCACGCCGCAGGCAGGCAAGTTTGGGGACCCCCGTTCCCAGAACACCGACAGTAGCCCCCGGGCCCAAGGCGCGCCCGGACTTGGCCGTGCCGAGAGGTGAAAGGGCAAGGGCGAAGCGCCGCGGGCCCTAACAGCCTGCGGCCTTGGGCGCCGTGTGGCGGTTGATTGGACGCGGGCGTCTCCGCAACCGTGTAGGTTATAGGCGCAGCGTCTGCCCAGGGTTTGCTCTTCTCTTTCTCCGGTTGCTACTCAGATCCCCTTTCCTGCGCCTCTCCTTCCTTCCTCCTAACTCCCAGATCTGCTCTTCCCGTGTGACCTAGGAAGTCACTGCGCCACGTCAGCCTCCTGCTGAAGCTTGGTTCTCGCCGGCCCTGGACTCGCCAAATGTGTCGGAGGCGAGCCTTGCCCGGCTGCGCCGGATGGCGGCAACGTGGGGCATCGACGGAGCGCGGGTGTTCAAGGCCGGCACCGCCACCCCTGAGGGCTGAGGAAGCACCTTCTACCCTCTCTTCGTAAGCTCCATTACCGCGGGCCTGGTGCCTGCTTTCTCCGAGTTCTTCCTTGCTGTCCTCCGCCATTGCGACTTACAAGCTCTGCATCTCCACCCCAACTCCATCCTTCTCCTGGCGATCTTCGCCTACTACTACGAGGCTCATGTGGGGGTGCAACCCTCAGTGGCCTTGCTGCGCCACTACTTCTACCTCCGGGTCACCCGCGGTTCCCCTTCCGCATGCGCGAGTTTCGTTGCGTGTGGCGGCTCCTTGCCATCTCGAATCCCAGGAAGAGGATTGAGGGCTTCAGGAGTAAGTGGGTCTTGGTGGACGCCGGGTGCATCCACCCCTGGCTGATCCTACCCACGGAGCAGCCCGTGAGTTCCGGCGACTGGTCCCGGGCGGAGCTTACTGACCCCCGCGCGAAGCCGGTTCTGGAGAAGATGGACGCAGACCTGAAGCCCGCCAGCACGGCGGCGACGAAGCTGACCGGTGCGTCGCTGCTGAGGGAGTTCCTGGAGCACCAACTGGCCCCGCTTCGGCAGTACTCATCTCCGATGTGGAGGACTCATCCGAGCCGCGCGGCTGTGGGCAACGAGGATTTGACCGCGGTTCTCCAATCTCTGGTTGGGGGCGAGGTGGCAAGGTTGGAGGGCGCACCCACGCCCTTGTTCCTTCGCGACGACTGGAAACAGGTGGTGGATTCCATGCCCGTGTTCAACGGGGACGGGCCAGTGCCCGTGGTGGCTCCCGAGGGACTGGTGGACGTGTCCTCCGGAGACTCCAGCGGAGAGGGGGCGAGGAGGAGCGGGGAGAGGGCCCTGACTCTGAGGCAACCGACGGAGAGTCTAGGGCTCCCCTTCCTTGGCGCAAGTCCCGCACTCTCCACCTCTCGTTGAGCGATGATGATGAGGGTGACGACATGCTGGGTAGCGGGAGCTCGCCCCCGATCCCGAAGAAGGACAGGACCGGGCTGATCCTCCACGGGCCCGCCCCAGCTCCGGGGCGATCCGCGGACGCGCCTTCTGCTTCTGAGCTTGACCCCTCCAGCCGGCTCTCAGGCTTCAAGTACGGCCGGAGGCTGCTCGAGCCCTCCAGCGGCGACCTATAAGTGCTTGATCCCTCGTCTTTTTGTTCCTTGTTCCGCCGCTGAGGCTTGATGTTCGCTCCTCTTGGATAGGCTGGCGCCCACGGCGAAGAAGCTGAAGGGGGCTCCCGAGGCCCCATCCGCGGCAACGCCTCCGCCTGCAGGTGAGGGCGATATTGAGGCACGGGCTTCTCCTGCCCGCTCATCCTTGCAAGGCCGGGCTGAACTGGCTGGGGAGAGCCCAGCCCCCATGGCTCAAGTGATTCCCGAGGTGCTCCTGCCTGTTGCGGCCACCACGGCCGTCGGGGCGTAGCAGACTCCGCCTCAGGATGTTGTGGTCTCGCCGCCGCTACCTTCTCCTCCCGTTCCACCGACCGCTGCTCCCCCAACTCCTCCTGCCGCCTTGGAGCGCGCCGATGCTTCTCCGTCTTCTTGTGCCATCCTGGAGCGTGCTGTTGCTGAGCTGGACCGGCTACGGCAGGATCTTCTAGGCACCGACCCTCGCCTGGTGGCCGGGCGCCTGGAGCTGGCTTTGGGGTGGATCCGCTCCGACGCCTCGATTCGGGCGGCGCTGGTTTAGGCCTCGACGGCCTGTGACGAAGAGAGGGAGGCCACTCTCGAGGCGAAGGCTGCCCGAGACGCAACCCTGGGAGAGGTGGTTGGTGTCCGTGGTCGCTGCAAGGAGCTGGAGGACGAGCTGCAGGGCTTGCGGGACCAGCTCACGAGGGAGGTCCGCCTTCGCCAGGAGCAGGAAGAAGGCGCGAAGGCTCGCGAGGCGGCCATCGAGGATTGGGAGGCCAAGCTCAAGAAGCGCCGCAATCGCCTAGGCGTGCTGAAGAAGGAGCTGGAGGTGACGAAAACCAAGCTGGACCGCAAGGCCCGGGTTCTTGCCGAGGATCGTGTGGCCTTCGCAGACATGGAGAAAGATGTTCGTGCTTCGCTGAAGACACTTTACGAGAGCGGCCTGGTGAGCCCGCTGGCCGGTGACGAGGACGGCCCCGCCAAGCTGCTTCCTTTCCTTGTTCAGGCCCTTGGGGATGTCGCCCTTGGCCTTGGCCCCACGGCTGAGGCCGAGGCGCGTGTCTTGTCTTCTGCTGCGCTGACGCGGGTCTTCGCCCACATCTACCTCCGTGATCCCAGCGCCGACCTCGACAGCCTGCTGGAGCCGTTGAGCGGCGAGGGTGCTGCCGCCGCTGTCGAAGCCGTGAAGGGGCGCGCGGAGGCGCTGCTGGGGAAGTTCCGGGCCTTCAGAACCAAGTCGAAGCAAGGCGCTGCTGGTCCTGCTGCTCCGCGAGGCGAATCGACTCCGCGCTGCTCCACCGCCAACAAGTGACTCCGCCACTGCTCCTGTTCTTCTTTTAGTTCCTGCACATGCACCACGCCTCGGGGAGGCATTTAAACTTGCGTTTGGTACTGAGATGACAGTATGGACTGTAATATTTTGCTTTTAATTTCCTTGAATTTTATGCTTTTCCTCCCTACTTGCTTGTGTTCTATGCCGGCAGAGCCCGGCCGCGCGCGTACCTCACCCAGCATTAGCCCCGACCGGAAACCAGGACGGGACCAAAAGGAGTGAGGGGCTACGTGACAAGTTAGGCTCCTGAGTCGCGATGCTCAGGACTCCCCCTTGGGGCACGAACAATAAGTAGGGAAGTGTGATGTAGGTGTATCTTCCGTTCTACGTCTGCAGAGCCCGACCCCGCGCGTACCTCACACAGCATAGCCTTTCGAAACTAAGGAGTGAGGGACTACGAAGCCAGTTAGACTCCTGAGTCGCGATGCTCAGGAGTCCCCCTTGACGCGCAAACAGCGGGCGATGAGGTGAGATGCAAGTGAGACCACCATTCTACGTCTGTAGAGCCCGGCCCCGCGCGTACCTCACCCAGCATAGCCTTTCGGAACTAAGGTGTGAGGGGCTACGGAGCCAGTTAGGCCCCTGAGTCGCGATGCTCAGGGGTCCCCCATGTCGCGCAAACGGCCTTCATACCTTGGCTCCGCTCGGGGAGAGACGCGCGACGAACCAGGCCCGAGGGGCCTGGCTGGGTGGCGTACGCCTGGGCGTGACCCAGTCATAGCCCCCGTGCCTAGCCCCCTCGCGCGGCGCTCCCGAGGGGAGGCGTTGCGATGAGGCTAGACACTGAGCTCTGGGCTCCCTGAGGTTAACGCGGCCCGGAGGCCACCCTGAGTTGTTTATCACCAGCGCGGAGCATAGCGCTTTCGTATGTGTACGGGCATAGCCGCTCCTCGGCAGTGTCGTCAGCCAGCGCGGAGCATGGTGCCTCCACTGGTATGTGGGAGGGGGCTCCCCTCCGGGAGGAGCCCCCGGGGCGTGTACAGCCCCGCCCTGACACGTGGCCGGCACGGTAGGGCTAGGTGAGGTGTATCTGGGCACCCGTGAGCCAGCACGGGACTCACGGGGCCCTATCTCTAGGCGGGTTGCGCCTGCACTGGGCCGTATCTTGAGACTTTTACCTGCAAATTGGGTTAGATGCCGGCACTCTACGTCCTTGGGTCCTGGCCCTCAAGCTTGTCTCAGCCGTCGCTGGTATGCCAGGTCGCGATGCCATGGACAAGGTCAGAGGGTGAGGGCTGGAGAGCTAGTAAGAGCCCTGAGTCGCGATGCTCAGGTACCCCCCCTTTAACGTGCAAGTGGTCGACATGGAGAAGGAGAGGTGCCGTGGACAGGCGTCAAGTAATCAAGCATGATAGGCGAATGCATAGTTGGAAATAAACGCAAAGAAGATACACGCCGCTGGGCCTGGCCCAGCGGCCTGGGGATGGTGCAAACCGAGGGGCGCCCCCAACAAAGCAAGCTAACGATCGAAAACTAAAGGAGGGATACATGCCGCAGCGACGGACCCACGCGGCCTGGGAATGAAGCAGCCCTGGGGGGCGTTCCCAGCCGGAAATGAAGCTTGAAAGATGTCACCTGGGGTTGTCGTGGACGAAGTGGTGTTGGTGTAGCAGACTCGATGGGCTGCGGAAGCCGATCCTCACGAGCCCCCAGGCCCAGGGGCCTGAGGAGGCTCCGGAGGCGCTGGTGGCTCCTCGCGAATCGCCTCCATCTCCGCCAGGACCGCGGAATGCCTGTCTTCCTGAGTCTCCATGATGCCCCTCATGAGGCGCTGGTAGGCAGCAACCACGCTCGGCAAGCCGTAAGGCATGCGAACATAGCTGTGGGGTGGACCTCCACAACTCCCCACTTGTGAGGGCCAGAGGCGCTCCGTCGTGGCGACTTGATTGAGCCCTGGTACGTCGATGCAGATGTGCAGCCCACCATCCTCGCCTGGATGGGGGGCCACAGCTGGTAGATGGCGGCAACCTCTCATGATTCTTGACTCCTGTAGTTCTTGAACGGCCTTGTTAACGAACTCCTGCCGGCCTGACTCTCCTTGCCTTGCTCCTTCTTGAGGGAAACGTGCTTCGAAGCACGCCTCCACGTGGTGCCCAAGCGCTTCCCTCGTGACCCCGGCCAGGCCGGTGGCCCTCCAGGTGAGAGCCCCCGAGCCCTGCCTGATGGGGGCGCCGGGCACGCTTTCCTATGCGATGGATGGAGGGTCCCCTTGGGTAGGCACGGGCCCTGAGGGCCCTGCCTCCTGAGGGGCCGGGCCTGACGATGTCTTCTTCTTCTTGGGGGTAATCTCGGGAAGCCTCCTGCTTCCGCGATCTGGGTCTTCTAGTGACGCGGCCTGAAAAGCTCGCTCTAGGGAACACACTGCATCCTTTTCTTCACACGGCACCGTGATGACTCCGCCACTTCCTGGCATCTTGAGGACGTTGTAGCCATGATGAGTTACGGCCATGAACTTGGCTAGCGCCGGGTACCCGAGGATGGCGTTGTACGGCAGGCGGATGTGAGCGACGTCGAAGTCGATGAGCTCGGTGCGGTAGTTGCTGCGAGCCCCAAAGGTGATAGGGAGGCGGACCTGCCCAATCGGGATCGTGGAACCGTCCGTGACTCCGGAGAAAGGCTTGGTTGGCTGAAGCTGGTCATAAGGCACTTGGAGATTGTTGAATGTTTCCACGGACAGGACGTTGAGCCCTGCTCCGCCATCGATGAGGGTCCTGGTGACCAGTACGTTGTTGATGACTGGGGAGCAAAGCATCGGGAGGACCCCGGCTGTGGCCGAGCACTTGAACTGATCCGCTGAGCTGAACGTGATGGCGCACGCTGACCACTTGAGAGGGCGCATTGCTTCGAGCCTGGGGAGGACTGCATTCGCCTCGTGGGCAAACTGCTTGAAGATGCGTTAAGAGGCTGGGGCTTGAGCTCCGCCCAGGATGCAGGCGATTGCGCGTGGCTCCTGGAAGCCCCCAGCCCCCTTGTCCTGGTGGCGGTCCTCGTTCCTCCTTGGCTGAGGCGGCAGCGGGGGGAGGCCCGCATTGCCCTGCAGGCGATCCTCAAGAGGCTCGTCCCTCCAATCCCCCTTGCGAGGCAGGTCCCGCCAGCGGTCCTCGCGAGGTTGATCACGCCACCCTTGGCGCGGGTCGCGATCTTCCCAGCGTCCTGGGTTTCTTCCTCCTCCTCGACCGTAGCCCCGGTCGGCGCGGTCAGTGCGTCGGCCGATCCTTCCTTCTCACACGGCGTGGAGCTCTTGGCATTCATTGGTGTTGTGGATGTGGAGGTCGTGGTACACGCAGTATCGGCTGCCCCTGGAGGATTCGGGCAGGTCCTTGCCCCGCTTGGTATCAGGCTCTGCTGCGAGCACGGCAGCCCCCTTGCGCTTCACGTCCTTGGCCTTGGGTTTCTTCTCTTCCGGGTCCGCGGCGGGCAGCTCGAGGAGGGAGAGACGCCCCTCCTCAGCCCTGGCGCACTTGGTCGCGAAGTTGAACAGCTCCAGGGAGGTGCACAGGTCTTCATGCATCGCCAGCTCCTCCTTCATCTTGACGTCGCGCACGCCGTCGGAGAAGGCTGAGATGATGGCTTCCTCGGACACCTTGGGGATCTTGAGTCGCGCGCTGTTGAAGCACTGGATGTACTTTTGCAGGGTCTCTCTGGGTTGTTGCTTGATGCGACGCATGTCGCTCACGGCGGGCGGCCGGTCGCGAGTCCCTTGGAAATTGGTGATGAAGCGGGTGCGCATCTGGTCCCAGGAAGAGATCGTGCCTGGGGCCAGGTTAAGGAGCCAGGTATGAGCCCCTTCCTTGAGCACCATGGGGAACCAGTTTGCCATGACTTTTTCGTCCCCACTGGCAGCTTCGATGCCCAGCTCGTAAAGCTTGAGGAACTCGGCGGGGTCGGTCGTGCCGTCGTAGCGAGGAGGCAGGTCTGGCTTGAACTTGCCGGGCCACGCAACGCTGCGCAGCTCGGTGGTGTAGGCGCGGCAGCCTGCGGTGGCCACGGGAGGCTTCGGTCGAGGGAGAGCTTGGCCTTGCGGGTCCCCATGCGCTGCAGCTGGGAGCAGTGCGGGGTCTTGACGTGCTGGAGCCGGAGCATGGTCACGGCGAGCTAGGGCAGGAAGCGCCCGGGCAACCTCTTGCGGTCGAGGGACTTCTTGGTAGCTCCGTTCTTGCTGGGCTGGCGCCTGATGGAGCGGGTTCCGCCCAGGGGCCATGCGCCTTGGAGCCATGGCGTCTTCTTGGAGGGGAGGCGGCTGGTACGCCCCCGGAACTTCATCGCCAGCGCGTGGCGGAGTGCGGCGCAGCGGGGCGGACGGCGCAGGAGAGCCCCTACGGCGCGGACGAGCTCGGGGACGCGGTCGAGCCACTCTTCGTAGACGTCGTCGACGGGACGGTAGCGCAGGAGCTCGTTTGCCGCGATGAGTGCAGCTCGAGCCTCCAAGGGCGCGCGGAGCGCGTGGGACGAAGAGCCAGCTGGCGTGAGCGACAGAGTAGCGGTGCGGCCGTCTCGCCGCACGGATGGGTGCTGAGACGACACTTGCTGCTCGTTCCCCGCCGGGCCGGTGGCGGCGTTGACGGCGGGCAACGGGGAACGACAAGGACGCCAATCGACAGGGGCCGTCTAGGCAACGCGGGAAGCGATGGCGGCCCGGCGCTCGGCGCGGGCTCGAAGAGCGTCAGACATGGACGCGATGGTCGGCGGAGAATGAAGCGGTGGAAGACTAATTCCGCCACACCCCTACCTGGCGCGCCAAATGTCGGATTTCGGGTTCCGGCGGACCCTTAAGGTTCGAACTCTGGGGTGTGCGCGGAGATTATGCCCTCTACCTCTCCGTCTCGCAAGGATCTAAACTACCAAAGGAACAACACAAAAGACACAGAGTTTATACTGGTTCAGGCCACCGATGTGGTGTAATACCCTACTCCAGTGTGGTGGGTGGATTGCCTCTTGGGCTGGTGATGAAGAACAGTACAAAGGAGAACAGCCTGGCGAGGGCGTGTTCTAGCTGGGACAATGAACTGCTAGGGGAGTTCTGCCGCCCTTCTCCCTCCCTCTCTCTATCTCTCTCTCTCTCTCTCTCTCTCCCCTTGCTTGGATTCTGGGTACTCGATCCTCTCTCTGGATGCCTCTACCCTGGGGGTGGCTAGTCCTATTTATAGGCAAAGGCCCTGGGCCTCTTCGCAAATATTGAGCGGGAAGGGCGCCAACAATCGGCCAATTCGAAGGGGAACATACAGTACTCTTATCCTGACTAAAGTCGGTCCTCGCCTGCCAAAGGCCCTGAGGTGACGCCGTTCTGGGCTCCACGGTGACCTCCTTCCCACCGTTGGACTGGTCTTGGTCTTGTTGCACCGAAATGGATGCCTTTACTTGATCCTCTCGCCTGCGCTTGCCCCCTTTGCACCAAAGAGGAAAGGGAGGACACTGCGCGGTCTGGCGCCCGCCTGGCACCCTTGGTCGTCATGGCTTGCGTCATGGGCACCTCGCGAGGTACCCTGCTTTGATCTCTCCACCTCCTCGTGAGCCAGCCTGACGAGGCCGCGCCTGAGGAAGCGCCGTGTCGTCCTCCCCGCGAGGCTTGGCCCCTCGCGAGGGTCTTGGGTCTCGTGTTGATGAAGTTGGGCCGTGCTGAGCCCCCTCGAGCCACGCCGCAGGCCGCAGGCAGGCAAGTCTGGGGACCCCAGTTCCCAGAACGCCGACAAGGAGTTTATCAGAATCGTCATATGAACAAAGAACGAATGAGGAACACCGAAGAACCTGGGAACCCTATAACAGATCTATGGCAGAAAGGGCAGAGAACTTACCGAAGCCGAGGAAGAAGTGGAAGAGCGCCGCAGTGTTCTGGTGCGATCAGGGTGATGCAGCGGCCAAGATCGGAGCAGAGACGACGGTGGACGGTGGCGGCGGAGCTCCAGAAGCTGAGCGGCGCAAGGAGGATGACACGAGAGGGCATGAGGGGAAAAGAAAATGACCCTTTGGTCCTATTTATAAAGGCAGGAGATAAGTGTCAGGCGCGAAAATCAAGGGGCCGCGAATTTGGAAGTGAGGCACAGCTGTCACCTTGATTGTCGGAGACCCATTAATGAAGAGATGTCATACACAGTTTTTAAATGACGTCACGACGGTTTACCACGATCTGAGAAGATGACGTCACGACGGTTTACCAAATTATGAGAAGATGTTGAAGACGAAGTTTTTACTAAGGATTGACATAAACCTGTTCAAATCAATCTGGGGCCTAATGTTGGGGATATTACTACTGGGCGTAAACCGGCTAGGAGAGGCCGGGTTAACTTCATCAGTAGTTGATTATGCTGAAGCCCATGAAGACAAATGATGACACTATGTAGAGGCCCAAGGCCCAGAACCAGTTTAAGGCCTGTAGCTGTAAACCGGTATTAATATGTAACTTGCAGTGTAAGGTAGAAAGAATAGAGACCGAGCTGGACACGTTTATGAGCCGGCCTCGGGACTCTGTAACCGGCGGGCGTCAAACCATGTATATAAGGGGAGGACCCGGCGGCGGTTCAAGAGAACAGACAACAACTCGAGACTTAGGCGAAGCATATTGGCTCCCTCGTCATCGAAACCCCATCAGTTCCATCACAACTAGACGTAGGCTTTTACCTTCATCGAAGGGGCCCGAACTAGTATAAGCTCTCTTGCGTCCCTTGTCCGCTTTAACCCCTTAAAGTTAACCCGTAGCGATGGCTCCACGACTAAGTCCTTTCAAGAGGACATCTGCCGTGACAAAACAACGACAGAGACC